>JAODAL010032853.1:0-46349 GCA_025379985.1 Phyllomedusa bahiana
TTATCAAGTGTGTTTGGTCATCTGCCCCCATTTTACCCATCCTTCCGGGATGGTGGTGTGGTCTGATGAAAAAAAACTTACGATGATGTTCCACCCCCCAACTTCCCTTTGGTTGGTGTTTTTTTTTTTTCGGATGATTTTTGTGCCTTTTGGCTTTCAAACATGATGAGTATCAATTTTGGTCTCATCTGACCAAACTTTTTTCCCCCAGTACTTCACTAGGCTTGTCAATTTTGTTGGGAAAACTAAATTTGGGGCTTCTATTCAAAATTTTTCTGTAGCTTCACAGTTGCCCTTGGCCCCTTTGGGGAAAAACTCTTCTGATAATTCATTTCATCCTTCTGAAGTCTTGCTGGAGTAAGCGGGTGTGGCGGTTTAAGTAAAAATTATGTTATTTCCACTTCTGGTTAGGGCAAAAAAGGGGTCATTAAACCCTTTCAGGGGTTTTGAAACTTTTCCCATCCCCAATGCCATCAAATTTTTTGCAAAAAGGTTGCAAAGTTTGAAAGTCAGGTTTACCATGATGAGTTGTTTTTTGTGGGCACCCTTAAAAGAACCTTTTTTAAGCCATCAGTTGAACCAGTTGATATTATTTTTCACTAAGTGGCAGGATTGCTTTTTAATTACAGATATATTGACTTTTCATGCTTTTTGCAACTTTCTTTCTTCATGTTTTCAATATTTTTCCCTGTTTCATTTTTCATTTTTTACACATAACTTAATTTATGGACATCTATGGTTTAATTTCTCTGCCTGTGTGGATTGGATGGGTTGTTATCGATATCTGGTGAGAATTTTATTTGTATTGCACTATTAGAAATATATTTACTTGATGACAAGTGCAATACTTATTTCACCCAATGTATGTCATTTTTTGTGTATCTTAAAGAGATGAAATAACATATAAGATTTTACTAGATGGAATAGTAAACATTACTTCTTTCTTATAGTGGTATACTGTTGGTGATATCTATGACCAGTCCATGTATCCCACATCTGAAGACGGCACTGTGCTGTATTGCAATGTTTATATAATTGGGTGTGAGCTTTTTTGGTCTAGTGTTGTGGACTACTTCTTATGACAGAAGAGCAGAGAAAATGAGGCAGGAAGCAAGAGATAAAGTGCAACAATTATGTCATCTTGTACAGTAGTTAGAAGGGGCATCAGAAGAATTTCCCTTTTGGGGGGCCCAAAAAAAATTTTCACTATGGCTCTTAAGAAGCAACTTCACTGATTCGTGGGCACAAAAATAACTAACTGGGGCCTTAAGAATAAATTATATGGGGGGCCCCCCCGATCCTCGATCCGACATTGCGGGCACAATCCCCAAATTGTTTATGGAAAAGTGATATTTTTTTGCCTAATCATCACAATTATACCTTACTATTTTTACCAAAAGAATAATTATCAAAAAGGGAGGGAAGTTTAAAAAAAGACATTTTTTTTCCCAAAAAAAATCCCCAAATTTAAGGGGTTGTATCTTGTATTACAGCTCATCTGTATTCAGGTGAATAGGGCTGAGCTGCAATACCCGACATAATCTATGTTCAAAAGAGGCAGTTTTCAGGAGAAAAAGCAAAACCTTTTTTACCACAACTTTTTAAATAAAGCAACAAGCATAGTGAGAATTTTTACAGTGACTAAATTGTTATTCTCAGCATTTCAAACCATTTTCAAAGTATTTTACATAAAGAAAAAAAATTATTTCTGGAAAATAATCTATGTACCACAAAACATCAAGTGCCTGACTGGCTTATCAAGAAGAGTTTAGGTTTTACTACTTACAAATCCATGCTTGCATGAATAAGAGATAAGAAGTATTCATCCAAAGCACCACTTGATAATCTAGGCCCTAGGCTCGAAACATTATACCAAACTTGACTACAAATAACAAGCACTTGTGTTGTGAAATCTCCCTAAACACTTTGAGTATCAGACTCATGGTGAATAGGAAAGGAAGCTGCACCTTGCTTGCATACTGTACAGTAAACGGAATCTCATTCAATTCTGTGCAGTTTGCATGGTTTGGCTTCTGCTTCAATCACAGTTTTTTATTTGCTATGTTTTCCCAAAAACCTACCCCAAATAAATTTGATTTAAGACAAAAATACCAGTCCTATCTATAAAACCATAAAGTGTCCCCTGTTTGTGCTATGTACCATGCAGTAGGTTGTCTACTAAATTACACAGCAATCATGTAATTTGTCATTTAAATATATGAATGACAATCAGAATATACAGCTATTTATGAATATATATGCTAAAGACAGTTGTTTCGGAAATTCTATCTTCACATGTATAAAAGATTACAATATTGAGCATGGTTTTTTTTATATCAAAAAATCTATGTTAGCGAAAAATAGGGATATGTGATTGGGATATATAACAAAAGGGTTTTCTAGTAAAGGGTAGAAAGACAACTATCACTGACAAAGTTCACTTTTAAAACATGACTTTTATTGTTAGTAAAAAAGTTATATATTATAAAAACACACCAAAGCCACTGTGCCACTTTTCCCAATCTCCTTTGCGTATACACAATAGAAATGTATGACATTCCATCAGTGTCATATGATGGAGATATTTTCCTCTAAAATAAAAAAAATCTAGAGGGAAACATTTTCTGAAAATTGGAAACGACAGGGTTATTTTTCCCGTTTATTTTTTTGAGACCTATGTGTAACTGTCATAAAAGGCCCCATAAGGACAGCACTGCCCATGTTCTCACTCACCAACTCCCAACTTTCTGCTCTTACTGTCTGCAGGCTCCCTACAGCAATGTCTCACCTTATGACGTGACCCCAAGCTCCTGGGCCAACCTGGGCCGCCTTTTTGTTGCACCTCCCCCCGAGCATTCGTCTACTCTACTTGTTTAAAAAATGTTGTGTTGCCCTGGCCCCCGCTGTGCCCCAATAAAGTTTGTTGACCTTCTTTTCTGCTCATGACAGCTGTCACTGCAAGTTACCACGTTGGGGATAGCGACCTGGGAGTTCCCTGCAGTGGAGTCCAAGCCCCCAACTGGGGGTTGAGTGTGAAGATCAGGGGCTCCTTAGACTCTGTCCCTTTAACCAAAATGGGAAAAGACTTGGGATCTACTACCTTTCCCGAAAAATTTTAAAACCCAAAAGGGCCCGATTTCAATTCAGTAATTCAGTCATTTTGGAAGTTTCCAGTTCTACCATAAGGATACATAAGGGGGCTGTGTCCAGCAACTAGTTTTTCACAATATATCACTACAAAAGAATTCCAAATTACTACTATTGCTACCATATTTAATGAGTAATGATGGTATACTACCAAAATTGCAATGGCTTTAAACAATCCAGGAAGTGCTGCTTTCAAAACTATATGTGAATTATTAAATTCAACCAAAATGCACCATGTTTATGTGTTGCAGCATAGTACATGTACATACCAGGCAGCGTCAGTCAACCTTTGTCATAAGATGCCATTATGTGACAAGTTTATCCAACAAAGTAAGCCCTTGACAAAGTATGAGGAGCTGTTCTGTATAGATACAACAGTTTTCATAGGAGTAGCATTTTGAAATGTTTATGCAAAATCAGAGGGGAATTTGCATAAGGAATTTCATTTTGCAGAGAAAAAAATAAATATTTTATGATAATTCCCCAAAAAAGTGAACTTTCAGCCACCCTTTTTTTTAGAATCATGACGTTGCAGGTATAAAAAGGTTTCTTCCGTTGGTTGCATACTGTAATGTCCCTACCATCATTGGTAAACTTAACATAGACAGTCTTACAATGCGCCACATTTTACAAAAATGTTGATAAATCTGGTACATGTTAAAGCTGTCTAGTCTAAGTTTACACCTTTAATACCTTATTTTATGCCACTAACAGCACTAAAAGTTTGGGACTCTTTTTGGCACACAGCTGTTTTTTGTGAAGCCATGCCCCTTTTACAGAGGCCATGTCCCTTTTGTTGAGTGTGTCAAACACATAATAAATGTGGTGTTTAGCATGTATGCCATTATTTTTACCGCAAATTGTGTCAGAATTATGGCGCAACTGCCTTTATAAATGTGCCCATTATGCTCTTCCATGTTCAATTTGTTCCGTTAGCGGAAAAATTTCGAAAAAGGAATTTAGGGTCTAATCAAGGTATGAATCCTTTCATTAAAGGGGTTCTTCACTACATGATTCTCTACCTCAATCCCGTTTTTTTGGGTTTTATTTTTTGATTCAGGGGGATGTTTTACGGGTTTTTACTAGGGTGAGTAGAAGCCCGGCTTTGTTTAGCAAAACCCTGTGGAGCCTTCAGGAGAGATCAAAAGGTCTGTACCTAAGCGTTTAGGGGTATGCAGCCAAAAAAAGGGGATATCCAGAATAGGTAGGAAAAATTTAATGGCACATATTGCAAAGTGACTTGTTTTTTCAAGATCTTTTAACATAAAAAGCAATCCTTGTAGTGAGACAACCCCTTTAAGCCTAGGTAATGGATGTATCAAGCCGAAGACTGTCTTCCTGTGACAAGGGTGGGAAGTAAACTATATAAATAAAAAGCCATCTGCACCTCAGAAGCAAAACCATATAGATGTGGCTGTTCAGGACAAGATAAGACCTTCAAAGCTCAGTCTGAGGTAGTGTAATACTGACAAGGCATTGCACAGCTCTATGACTTGGTACAATAAACTGAGGTTGATATAGAAAGGTCTGAGGTGTTCAGATTTAATTAATTTATTAGACCAAGGGAAGCTAAGGAAGACGTGTTGTAATCAATATGCAGATTGGAAGTAGCCATGATCTCCCAGACAATATTTTTAAAATATTTGTAAAGTGATCTCTCCCAGACAATATCAATGTTACTCAGTTGTACCGACTGGAGGCTGTTAAGGGTGTCTGCATTAATATGAGGTGTGTATCTGTCAAATTCTGTCTGCTCTCAGGAGATCAATGGCAAAGTCTTTCAGTCTACTTAAGGTTGATAATCTAGAGAGGTCACAAACTCAGACTATATGAGGGGGGCCATTGAAGTGAGGCACAGGACACCAGAAACTGGTAAGCTGTGGAAAATAGGCACCACATGGGAGCTCTGGTGTCTCACAGTGGTAGTAGTCTCTGCTGGCTTCATTTGGGAAAAGTATCCTGTTTTGAGTTCTGCCTTCCCCCTTCCAGCCAACAGGCTCTGTCAATATGTGTCCAAGCAGTATAATGTTGTACCGTGTTAGCCATAGAAAGTAGAAGAGTGAAGAAATCAGGCGATACCTTTTAGAGGCTAACTGAATATATTTGATGGTGAGCTTTCGAGAGCACTAGCTCCCTTCTTCAGACATGATGTTATACAAGAACTGAACATTTACAGACTTTTTATACACAAAAGACATAGACCTTCAAAGGATCTTAGAATGCTTAAAATAACAAAATGCAATATAAGCAGACACGTAATTTACAACAGGTCAAGAAATCAACAATCTGGAAACTTGTGAGGCATGACGGAGGGGTCAGTAATTCTTATCTCGTAGCCATCAGGTGTAATTTGTGGCTCTCACAGTTCACACATAGTTTGATATAAAGCTGGCATGGATATTTAACCCATTTTACAGAGTTTGAAATTTTTGCATTAATTTAAATTCCATTCCTTTCTCTCCCTCTGCGTCTTAAAATGTCCCATTAAAACCATAATCTTCAAGTTTTCAATACAATGGTCATTGACAGTTATTTAAAGAGATCAACTAGTGCCTAGGGACCTCTCTCCAATTGTGAAGCACTGATCAGATGGGAGCAACCAGGTCTCAAAAAAGTCTCTGGTCACAGTCCCAGGTGGATGAAAAAACCCCCTCCGGGTTAAAGAGGTTATGTATAGCTGGGCTTTTATTTGTGTTTGGGGAAAAAAGGGAAGGGGACTATTTTAAAAGTGTGGGGAAAATCTGAATTTCTCCTAGCTTTGCATAATGTTATTAAGGAGATTATCAATAACCAGATAATATCAGGAAATTGCTCTATAGGTTTCTCTTTACAATCCTGGCTTGCACAATGTACATGCTTTTGGTTTTTAGACTGTAAGCATCAGGGCTGCCATTGCTTTAATTAAACATACCATATCACAATTCCCCACAGCATCATTATAGTCAACAGACTTTTTCTGAATCCGTGTGTTTCCTGTGGATAAGCTCAGCCTTTGCTTCTACAAAAATGAATGTATTAATATAATACAGAAAGCATAAGCCTGGTTTTTTAAAAACTCTTGAGGGACACAGCTGAAAATAACTTTTACTGCCCTTGCCTCTTGTTGCTACTGCTGTTCTTTAAATATAACCTCTGTAAAATAAAGCAGTGAGAAGCAATATATGACTACTTTTTTAGGGAAGGGGGGATTAACCTGTGTTATCTTGATACCAATAAATACATACTGAAGCCGCCAAGTTCAGTCACTAGAAGAAAACAAAAATTTAAAATACATTTCACCTCCGCCACTCACTATCAGTATAATCTAACTGTCCCATATAATGAATTGTTGGCATCTGTGGTCAGAAACCTGTAATGTGCAATTCCCTTAATACCCCAGTACACACATTCCCAGTGATCTATAAATAGCACATTATTATTTCATACCATTATACCTGGTAGAAGCACTAATGGGTTTGAAGACAGTGAATTACTCATTTATGTCTGGAATAGCAGCAGCACAACATATACACTATGACATGTTACACCATGCATGGAAGATTACATTGCTTTATTATAGTCATGCTAAGGATTTATTTTGGGACTACATAAATATAGCTTAGGTAGAGAGATAGGTAGATAGAGCAAAGATAGATTTTTTTTTTTTTAATAAAAACACGCTATATAAATAAAGATTATTATTATATAAGTAGACATAAGTAGACATAAAGGGTTTTACAGATAGGTAGACAAACAGATATACAGATAGATAGATAGATAGATAGATAGATAGATGAATGACAGATGAATAAATAGATAATAGATAGATGCAACGATAGATGATTTGATTGATTGATACATAGAAAGATAATAGATACAAAGATTGATGATACACTGGTAGATAAAAATATAAACACATATGGGTAGACAAAAAAATATTAATAAAAGTGATAAATGAAATATATAAAATATAAAACCCGATAAGGAAAAAAGACCCCATAAATAAATGATAATAATAGATGCAACAATTTAAAGGGGTATTGATAGATAAATAGAAAAATAATAGATACAAAGAGATGATGGATTAGACAGACTGATTGTTAGATAGATAGAAAAAATATAGATAAATTTAGAAGATAAATAGATAGTAATCATATAAATATAATCATAGATAGAAAAAGTGGTACAAGATAGATGATAGATGATAGAAATATTTATCACAAAGTGATTAAAATTGTTTCATTGATTGTAGACAAGCACAAAAACAGATACCAAAACCTTGAATTGCTTTTTAGCTAATAGAAATAGGAGGAACCTTGATGGAAGATGAATTGAACTGAGCTGACCTCTTGTTCACGTGAAAAGGATAAATAAAAACAACCCGGGGGTACCCACTATAAACCTCCTAATCTCATAAAACTTTTGTTGAAAAAACATTTTAGTGAATTCATGAATGACATCGGATAAAAGCCCAGCAAGCAGACTACAGTGTAGCATGTAATTGATAAAAAACAAAGAAGATTGTCACTCCCATGGATTCAACCCTGAAGAGTGACAAACATCCTCCATCACTTGTTTCTCTGGCCCCCTGGGGTGGCAGGCTGGGTAGTGAGTTCCTAGGCTGAGCCCTGACACGTGTTTCTAGCAGGCATAACATCCAGCAAGTGGTTGCCAAGGCTGAGCCTTCTGCCTGGGTCTTCAGCTGGGATGCATCTTTGTGGAACATCCATTATCCATGATCCAGTAGTCACCTTTACGAGCGAGAAGGCGATTCTTGAGTTAAAAACCATCCAGATGTATCTTCCTAGCAAGAGTTAAAAAGAAGAGTCCCAAGTGCATATAATTATCTCCAGAAAAAGATTCTGTTCCTTATGGAATGAAAACAGGAAATCAGATCTAAATAAAGACATTCTGACAAGCCTGCCACTTTCCTCACTATTCTGCACACAGGTAATCACCTACACACATCCTTACATCAGGAGGTGTGTATGACTGCTTATACAGCATGCAATGGGGATCATATAGAAAAACTATGTTCCAAGTGAGTTCAAACAAATATTTGCTAGCGTACAAGTAGCAGGGGGGGGGGGGGGGGGGGGGTGGTGACCATAGTTATATACTTAATTCTGGATACACAGAAAAGGAGGAAAGTAACTTTTTGATCTAAAATGTGTTAAAGATACCATATTCATCAATCACATTGCAATACTTCTGTAAATACATCAGAAGGTGGATACATTGCTGTGCTATTTAGTGTGAAATCAGATGTACAAAGACAAGTTTATTGCATGACCCGCAATGTGATACTATACAAGAATACAGAAAGATGCTGCCTTAATAAACAATTGACTTCTGGGTCAGCTTTGCACTTAGTTAGTCTTTGCCTCACTCATCCAGACAATATAGAGTACAATTACAAAAGTGTTCCAAACTCACCTTAGTTACTGATGAAGCTCACTCCCAAGATCATGTGCATCCCCCAGCTGTACCTTGTGGTTGCTGCAAGTGGAGCAGACCTTCCCAGCTATACAATGTGCAGTTATAATAAGGTGAAGCTTTCGTCTCCCTGCTGCTCATCCCTGCTACTGATCATTGCTCTGCTATCACTAGGAAGAGTGAGGGGGTGGAGAGGGACTGATAGGAGGAGCAGCAGTAGAGGAGGGGTGAGCTGGCACCCACACCAAGATAAAGCAAAGATCTGCTGCTCTATTTCCAAGAAACTGAATAATAACAGTATTCTACTATGTCAAATATGACAGAGCTGTAGCCATAGTGGCCAATAGTCCATGTACTAAAAAGAGGGAGATATAATGATATTAACAAGATGAAGATTAGCCAGCTCCAATTACATTACACACTTTCAGCACAATAATAGTTAATTATTTAAAGATATATTTTTGCCCATTTTCAGATGTGTTCTAGTTTTTTTTTCCGATACCCCCTACGGCAATGAATACATCAAGCACTAACAGTGGGAGCATTAGAAGCACAGCAGTTGCCTTCTTTTTAACTACAGAGAAAAGGCACACTGTAAAGATCCTTAATTAATGCTTTAATGGTATCTGTTACCAAGGTAACCATTATAGGTATGAATATTGTGTCATGTATTTAAGTGTTAGTTATATATGTGCATTACACACTTTTACTAGTCAACACATTCTTTTAAGCACACATACATTTCCGGAATACTGTAAGAAGAAGTTCACACATGGCAGATTTGATGTAAAAAAAATTCTGCAACTGTAGGAATCGATGCACATACGTACTAGAAAAAGAACTCCATTCAGATGTAGGGAAGAGATTTTTTAAAATTTTCTGCAACAATTCTGCTGTATATCTCTTTATCCTTAAAGGGGTGTTCCCACCATGAGATATGATTAAAGGGGTTGTCTCACTACAAGGATTGCTTTTTATGTTAAAGATCTTGCAAAAACAAGTCACTTTGCAATATGTGTCCATTAACAGTATCCTACCTATTCTGAGATAACCCCTTTTGTATGGGCTGCATCAGTTCCTCCGGTCGCTATAGCTACAGACCTGTTAGATCTATCCTGATAGGCTGTTAGCACTGGTTGCTATAGCTACAGACCTGGCGTCTACTGCAGCCAAGTGGAAGCCAGTAAACACGTAAACAGGCGCCATGAATCATTGTAGTGAGACAATCCCTTTAAGGACTTGTTTAGATCGGAAACGCATATGCAGAGTTAACCTTTATCTCTTTGCATGCTGCAGACTCATACATGAAGAAGCGTTGGTTATACACAAGAATGAACCGTTGGTTTTATGAAGAAGTGTCAGCGCTGGTTATTGCTTTTTTTTTAGACTTTGATGGTATATCATGTACTTTGATGGTATACTGATTGGAAATGCCATCAAAGTTTTACAAGTCCAGGTCCTACCTCTGGGACCAGCACCTATTTTGGGAACAGGCCCCCTGAAAATGTTGGCTCAGAACGGATAGCTGGTCACACTCGCCTACAACTCTCCATTCTGTTTAATGGAAGTTCCAAGTACAGCTCAACACACCTCTATCCTGTACTCAAAACTCCCACAGAATAGAATGGAGAGTTGTAGGTAAGTGCGACGGCCTCTGCGTTTTGACCCGACACTTTTAGAAGTCCATTCTCGAGACAAGTGCGCGTTCCAGAGATGAGTTCTGCACCTATCAGACTTTGATGACATATCCTTGCAGCATACCATTAAAGTGTGAGATGGGAGCACCCCTTTAGAAAAAGAGAGGTTGTCATGAACTGTCAGTGACTGATTTGTTTATCAATATCGAGCATGCCAAAGATGTGGCTACCATATACCATTTATGTCTCTTGTTAATTGAATACATTTATTTATGTAATGAATATATTTATTTATTTTATGGAAATGAGTCGTATGTCTAATCCTAGTTGCATAATAATTGCACATTTTCAAAAGTTTTATGCTTCATTCACACTATAGTCATGGTTTCCGTTCTAATGAGAACAATAATGGCAGTGCCTGATCTAGGTTGAGCATGCCAAAGATGTGGTTGCTATGAACCTTTTGTGTCTTTTTTTGTTTCTTAAAACATTTATTTATGTGCTGAATGTGACATTTTATATATTTTATTAAAATAACCCACATGTATAACCTTAATTGCATGATATTTGTACATTTATACAAAACTATTGTCATGGTTTCCGACAAAATGGAGGCCAAGATGGCAATGCCTGATCAATATTGAGCACGCCACAAATGTAGCTGCCATGTACCATTTATGTCTCTATTTTGTTCTTCAATACATTTGTGGTGAATATGACATTTTATATATTTCATGGAAATTATCAACATGCATAATCCTAACTGTATAATAATTGTACATTTGTGCCAATTTTAGGCTCTGTTTTCTGTTAAAATGTAAATCATGATAACAATGCCTGATCAACTTTGCACATGCCAAGACGTGGTTGTGATGTACCATTAATATCTTTTTTGTTTCTTGAATACATCTATTTATGTGATAAATAGGACATTTTATTTATGGTATAGGTATGACCCTATGTTTAATCCTAATGATTTGATAATTGTATATTTGTGCCAATGTTAAGCTCTGTTCACACTATTGTTATGGTTTGCGTTTAAATGTAAAATCATGATGGCAATACCTGATCTGGTAATCAACAACTACAAACTGCACTCAATGGGCCCCATAGACCCCGGTGGGCACTGTTGTGTTCCAACTAGAACCTGCATTACAGAGGTGGAACTGGTCCTGTTTTACCACAGACACCAACAGTGCCAAACGGATGCTATTGACTGCAATAGGGTTCATTGGGTTTCCGAAATGATGTCCGTCATTTTAAGGGAAAAAGTAGTGCAGCATGCTGAGCTATTTTTTCTGCCATTTCAAACGGAACTTGCGACTGAAGTTCCAAATGGAAACTGTGATGCAATTGTGAAGAGTGCCTCAAAGATCTTAAATTATATATTTATGGGTCTCTAAGAAGAATCCAAAGTTGCTTATTCTGTGTTCATAATTGTGTTCAAAATATATGTTTCTTTTTATAAACCCATGGGTTATTGCTGAATGATCCAAACAATATTGGATGAATTAATCATTTCAATCAGTCTAACATCACCTTATATTGATATATGTGCCACGCTGTGTGCAATCTGCAATGAACCATCAAGATCTCAGAATGTACTTATGATGCAGCAATTACTGTACAAGCCTGGAAGAAATTCTGACATTACAGAGTGATGTTTAGCAGAAAAGTACATGATGTAACAAAGCTTCCTGACCTGACCCTTTAAATAAGCACAATGTAATCAAGTTGCCTACAACAATGCGAGTTATTGTTAAAATTATGTTGTCATTATTAAGCAACAAAATATAATATTAATAATTTATTGTTTACTGATTGCACCTAACTATCCTGCATAAAAGGCAAAACATATAGGGAACATTTATGATTGTAATATGTGTTTGTAAGGTGAATCTATTTTCATTAAGAAGAACAGAATTCCAGTAAAGAAGATGGAAACATTCATTGCTATTTACAGAAAATAATGTATATGTACATAATTATATGCTAGTATCAAACAGGTGATGCTGGCTGAAAATCTTTGGATGCGAAGTACGTTTGTAAAACTACATACTGCCATCTGCTGGTCAGTTTATGAACAGTCAAGCTTTATTAATTATTGCCTATTAGTGTTGTTTAAATATGTCCTTGTCTGGTTATACCAAACTTGTAAAACAAAAAAATTATAATAATCATGTTTAGGGCTTATCAAACCTGAATTTTTTTTCTAAGCCTAACCTTGTCCCTACCCTAAATTAGGTTAAGGTCATCCCTAAGTTATGGTAACCCAAAGTGACGCTGTATTGAGAACTAACCACTAACATCCTGTAAAAACCTCAAATCCCACCCTAGGTTTAGGGTCATCTTTGTTTCTTTACAATTTTTACCAAATTTGATATGGGACAAACTGAATCGAATTGCTTAGATTTGGGTCAAGTTTGATATTAACCTGAATCTGAAACACAACATGATTGCCTAATGTATATTCAAGTTCTACAGGACTTTATTAAGAAAACACTGGGGGGAAGGTAACACGGAGCAACCAGTGATATCACTTTATTTCCTAATTAGTACATCTAAAGCCTAATTTACATCTGCATTGTAGGTTCTTCTCAGATTCCGTCAAAATGATGGAAAAAATAGCACAGCATACTTTTTCGGTTAGAACATCATTAAAAAAAGGATCCAGTTACACCGAAGGCTCTGAGAGGGACCTTCATTGCTGATGTGAATCTGACTTAGGGATGTAGTGTAATTGGCCGCTATGGGCAACTACTCCACTTCTTGTCTGCACTCATTTTTATAGAATATATCCCCTTACTTATATTTGACATATAGGTATTTCATAATATAATTCATCCCATATGATGAACACCATAGAAGAAAAAAAATTCCCAACACCAACATTTTTTGGTAATTTTGTATCCCTTAAAAATTGGAAAAAAAGTGTTTAAAAAGTCACATTAATCCCAAGATGGTACCAAAAAAAAACTACACTTCAGTCAGCAAGAAAATGAGCCTTAATTCATAAATAAAATAAAAAAAGTTGCTGGTTGTAGAGAATGGCACTGCAGCTCAAATTAAAATAAAGTATTTTTTTTAAAAGTACTAAAATATAATAAATACTCAAAAAAATTGGTATCACCAGAATTGTACCAATATGCAGAATACAGATTACATGTCATATATACCAAACACTAAGCTCCAAAAGCATGAAACTTTCCGCAAAAATGGTGCAATTTAATTTTTTTTATGTTCTACAGAAAAATAACTTTTTAGGGTTTCCCAGTAATTGTAAGGTTTGGTCAATGGTACTATAAAAAGATAATGCAAATGAAAAAATTAAAAAGTTATACCTTTTGGAAGGCAGGAAGAGAAACAAATTGTGGCGAAAAGGGGATATACAACATTTTTATATACTAAATATCAGCAAGTGTAGGTTAAACGGAACTCTGTTATTTTGATAGGTGAGATCCACCTCAATAACTATTAGTAGTGTTGCGCTTTGGATTTGGGATGGGCTGAATTTGATGGAGATTTCTGGAAAACCATGCAATCGGTCTCCAAGGTTTTGAGATCTCCACTATAGTGACTGTAATACTTCCTTATGTGCAGTAGTTTCACAGCCAAATAATTACATAGTACGGTTGAAAAAAAGACATCTAACCATCAACCAAGGGTGGGGAAATATATGGTTGAAGGGAGGGGAATAGGGAATTTTTAAGCTCTGTTTCCCTTGCTGATACCGACTTTGGAACCCATACGGCAAGAACCAATCTGCCTTAAAGGGGTTGTCTCACTACAAAGATTGTCATTCAAATTAAAGATCTTCAAAAAACAAGCACGTTTGCAATATATGTCAATAACAAATCTCCTACTGATTTCTAGATAACTTGTTTTTAGTGGCTTCAGAGGCTGCTGAGGTCTCTATAGTCACCGACCTGCTTGTTCTCCCTAAATAGGCTGTATCTCCGGCATCTTATCACAACAGGTCGCGTCGGGAGCGAGCAGGCAAGTTTAACTATCTCCTGTCCTTTCTCTCTCTGTCCTCGCTCTGCCTGCGGCACAGCCCAGTGATTTAGAGCAGGCATACTAGCAGCCCCTGTCAGTTCCTCTGCTGCCTTATCTGTGTCTCAGCCTAATTATTATTCACTGCTGTTAACTATTTCCTGCCCAAGTCATTCAGCTCTGAGTCAGCCTAATTAGCAGTCACTCTCCTGTTTACCTAACCAGCTTCACTGCTGAAGTGAATGATTCAGGCAGGAAATAGTCAACAGTCAGTTAATAGTAATTAAGCAGACACAGACAGATGTAGCACTGAGATAACTCCATGCAAATACAACACATCAGAGATTATTTGAATCGCTTCCCCCCTGCTCAATTCCCTGTGCTGGGAACCCTGGCCCGGGTCATGTATGGATGTATGGGGAGAGAAATATGTGCTGTGTACACGGTGGATACTATTGAATGGTGAGCAGCAGGGGAAAGAGAACTCTGTGATCTGAGATGTTCTCCCTTCTAATGCTGTTAGCATCGGGAGCGACGCAAGCAGCATGACGTCACCTAGATGAAGGGAGGGGGAGAGGACTCCAGGAAGCCAGTGCTCCCGCCCATGATTTCAAAACTACAGCTCTTAGGACAGCACCAAGGTAGGATGAAATCCAGTCGTGAGACAACTCCTTTAATGGAAGATTTCATTTCTGCTCCCAAAATTGCCATCAGACTGGATCTAGATGTTTTATACAGCTACATAAGTATTAAGTATAAGAAGTAAGTGGTTATCGAAGTCTTTCTTTAGCCCCTTAGCGACCCTGGGCGTATGAGTACGTCCCAGGGCCGCTAAGGGGCTTTGCAGGGGGATCGCTCCGTGACCCCCCCACACAGCCGCTGGGTGTTAGCGGCTAATCGCCGCTAACACCCGGCAGTAACAGCGCTGGCGTGGCTCCGCCCGCTGGCGCTGTTTAACCATCAGACGCCGCGGTTACAGTCATCGGCATCAGCGCAGTTATGCTGCGCCGATCTGACGACCGGACACGGTGGTGGGGAGCCCTGTGAAGGCTCCTGTCACTTACACTGGCCGGTTTGCCCCACTTCCGACCGCAGACAGGAAGTGGGGAAACAGCCATCTTTGTACACCCTAATGCATTGCCTATGCAATGCATTAGGTTGTATTAACAATCGTGCCCCCTAGTGGTCAACCACCATAGGGGGACTAAAAGTTACAGTAAAAAAAAAAAAAAAAAAAAGTTTTAAAGTACAAAAAAAGTATTAAAAGTTCAAATCACCCCCCTTTCCCCATTTTACAAATAAAATCATTAAAATAATAAAACAGTTACACAAATTTGGTATTGCCATGTCCGAAAAAGTCCGATCTATAAAAATCTGACATCATTTATCCCGTACGCTGAACACTGTAGAAGAAAAAAAAATCCAAACGGCAAAATTGCGTTTTTTGGTCATTTTACTTCACTCAAAAAATGGAATAAAAATGATCAAAAAAGTCGCATGCATTCCAAACAGCTAGCGATAAAAAGTACACTTCAGCCCACAAAAAATGCCGCCTCACTGACGTCCGTAGGTGTTAGTACAAAAAAGTTATTGGTTGCACAAAATGGCGCCGTGGCGCACATTTCAAAAATAGAAAATGTTTGGAATTCTTTTACGGTACCAAAACATAACGGAAACCCTACATGTTTGGTATTGCCGGATGCGTATCAACCTGTATAATACAGATAACACATTATATTTACCGAAGATTGAACGCCGTAAAAGAAAAACCCCCGCAAACATGGCGAAAATACATTTTTTTTTCACAATTTGTCCCACTTGGAATTTTCTTGCGGTTTCCCAGTATATTCTATAGTATAGTGAATAACACCATTAGAAGGTACATCTTGTCTCGCAAAATAAAAGCCCTCATGTGTCTATATAGGTGGAAAATAAAGAAGTTATGGCTATCAGAAGGCGAGGAGGGAAAAACGAACATGTCACCAAAAAAAAAACGCCGGGTCCTTAAGGGGTTAAGCCTTCAACTGTTCCTTCTGTGACCTGCTCCTCAGGGAGGCTATTCCACAGATTCATAGTTCTCATGGTGAAGGCGGCTTTTCTCCTCTGGAGATTGAATCTTTTTTTCTCTAGACAAAGGAAATGTCCCCTTGTCTTTTGATGCGGCATTACAGGAAATAACTTTTCACCATACTTTTTGTAGGGGCCATTTATATACTTAGAACTATGCTGCTCCATTCCCCTTTAGTTTGGTTTCTTATTTATGCACTATCTCTAGCTCCAGTACATCCTTTCTATAGACTGGCGCCCAGAATTGAACAGCATATTCCAAGTGAGGCCGCACCACAGCTTTATATAAAAGTAATATTACATGTCCCATGAGTCCATGCCTTTTTTAATACAAACCAATATCCTGCCTGCCTTAGAGGCAGCTGATTGACACTGCATGCTGTTCTATAATCTATGATCTATGCCCAGATCCTTCTCAACGAGTGATTCTTCCATCCCTTACCCCCCAGGACATATAATTGCAGAAGCTGTCAATGCCAACCCAAGATGCCAGTGAGCGACCAGTAGCATTTTTAAAGTTTTCAGTTTTCTCTATCTTGCTCCTATACTATATCTTGTTTCATGCTGTAGCAACAAGTGTGTTTTACTTTCGAAAATAAAAGTTAAATCTGATAATATGAATATTACAGCACATGACTGGTAATGTCTAGACATGGGCGAATCCATTCTAACAAAGTGGAATTCGTTTAGAATTTCAGGAAAACTTCAATTCTGAACGAAGTCGAAGTTTGGTGTGATTCTCGGGAACGAAGCGTGTTTTTAATTGATAAAATGGCTGCGAGCACATGGCGTTACATGGGGCAAAGAAGTCTGGGAGGAAGAAAGTAGGGCCCTCAATGGCATGTGCAAAGATGAAGCCAATCAGAGACCGGCGGGAATTCTGTGATGTCACCGCACTATATAAGTCCGGGCGCGATGCTGGCAGATCACACTGCTCTCACTGTGCTGTGAAGCTGCTGCTTCTGAGATCTCACACTAAAGAAGTAACTTTTATACAGAGATTATTTTATTTTTTTTTTTGGGGGGGGGTGTCACAGCTTGTCTCAGAGACTGCTTCTCTTACATTTTGATTTGTGAGGTATTTGGAATTGAAGTCCATTGTGCGTCCAGCTGCATATACATTTTAATGCTATCTGCTCAGTTCTTGAGCACATTGAATATCCAAGGGTTATCTAAGCCTGTTGTTGCTGTTGTATTCAGTTAAAGAAACAGTGTTTTTACAATCCAAATACTACTTAATTTTTGGCTGCTCATTTCTTTTGCGCAATTTAGATCCAAGGGTTAATTAAGCGTTTTTCTGCTGTTGTGGTCACTAAAAGAAACGGTGTTTTTCAACATCTAAGAAGAAATTTTGCCTGTAGCATAATTCATATCCAAGGGTTAAGTAAGCGTTTTTCTGCTGTTGTGCTCAGTAAAATACACGTCGTTGTAACAAGCTACATAGCTGGTAATTTTTGGCACCTCATTTCATTTGCGCAATTTAGATCCAAGGGTTAAGTAAGTGTTTTTCTGCTGTTGTGGTCACTAATAGAAACGGTGTTTTTCAACGCCAAAGAAGAAATTTTGCCTGTAGCATAATTCATATCCGAAGGTTAATTATGTGTTTTTCTGCTGTTGTGCTCAGTAAAATACACGTCGTTGTAACACGCTACATAGCTGATAATTTTGGCACCTCATTTCATTTGCGCAATTTAGATGCAAGTGTTAACTAAGCGTTTTTCTGCTGTTGTGCTCAGTAAAATACATGTCGTTGTAACACGCTACATAGCTGGTAATTTTTGGCACCTTATTTTATTTGCGCAATTTAGATCCAAGGGTTAAGTAAGCATTTTTCTGCTGCTGTGCTCAGTAAAATACACGTCGTTGTAACACGCTACATAGCTGGTAATTTTTGGCCACTCATTTCATTTGCACAATTTAGATTCAAGGGTTAAGTAAGCGTTTTTCTGCTGTTATGGTCAGTAAAAGAAACAGTGTTTTTCAACGCCAAAGAAGAAATTTTGAATGTAGCATAATTCATATCCGAAGGTTAATTTAGCCTGTTTGTGCTTTTATATTCAGTAAAATACACAGTGTTTTTAAACGGCACATACAAATAAATTTTTCCAGGCCATTTGTGGAGCGCAATTTATATCCAAGGGTTACCCAAGCTTGTTAGTGGGCATCAGCTTGCGCGTCAGGCAGCGGCGCAGCCAGCAAGTGGGTAGTGTGGCCGTAAGTCAGCAGGGTAGCAGCAGTATGAGGTCAGGAGCCAAGCGGCCATGGGGTAGAAAACCCGCTTCGCATGTCCAAGAAAGTAGCGGCACAGGGGCTCAGCGAGGCAGCAGCGGTAGTAGTGACTCAGTGCAGAGCGTTGGCGGTAAAATCAGCTACTCGGCGCTGTGGCAGTTCTTTGCTAAGACACCGGAGGAGCCGAATATGGGTATATGTAGAATCTGAGGGCAGAAATTGAAGCGTGGCCAGGGAGCTAACGTTGCCACCACGGCCCTGTATCAACATATGCAACGTCACCATCCGGTGGCCTGGGTGAAACGTGGCTCAGATGTGGTGGTCCATCCTGCTGCCGCTGCCGCCGCAGCAGCGCCCAGTTGAACGCATGCCATTGCAGCCATTCAAGGCTCCACCACCTCTGCAGAAGGGAGCTGTTTCTCTTTGCCATCACCTCCCGGTCCAGAAGCTCCTGCTCCTCGCTACTCATGGCACCAGTAGTCGTTCAATGAGGCGATTGCAAAGAGACAACAGTATGCGTCCAACCATCCTAAGGTGCAGAAGCTGACCGTGCTCCTGTCCAAGTTGTTGGTACTGCAGTCCCTCCCTTTCCAAATGGTGGAATTTGCACCGTTCAGAGAATTAATGGCCTGTGCCGAGCAGAGGTGGAGAGTTCCAAGCCGTAATTTCTTTTCCAAAAAGGCAGTACCAGCCCTTCACAAATATGTAAAACGAAGATGGGCCAGTCCTTGAGCTTATCGGTTTGTTCCAAGGTGCCACGCAGCGCGGACGTGAGGAGCTGTAACTACGGTCAGGGCCAGTACATGTCCTTTACAGCCCACTGGGTGAATGTGCTTCCTGCCCAGGCAAACCAACAACTTGGACAGGAGACACCGCTTTCTCCTCCACGTTGTCAAACTGCTGCTCCTGCGCCAATGTCCGCCTCCTCTTCCTCCTCCTCCTCCACCACCACCATCATCTCAGCCTCCACAAGTACTGCTCCATCATACTACATGTGTAGGGCACCGCGGTGTCACGCAGTTCGACACCTGGCTTGCCTTGGCGAACGAAGTCACACAGGGGAGGAACTGCTCCGCGTCATGCAGCAAGAAATCGATGTGAGGCTTTCTCCGCGCCAACTGCAAATCGGAACCATGGTGACGGACAATGGGTGGAACATGGTGTCCACGCCGCACTGAGGAGGGATGGTCCATGCGCCCTGCATGGCGCATGTGTTCAATCTGGTTGTGAAAAGGTCCCTGAAGTCTTCCACCGATCTTCAGAAGATTCTGAAAACGGCCAGGAAACTGTGCATGCACTTCATCCATGCCTCCAAAGCCAGGAACACCCTCCACGAGTTGCAGCGGCAGAACGGCCTCCCCCAACACACGCTGATATGCGATGTTTCCACCCGTTGGAATTCCAGCCTGCACATGTTGGACCGACTGTATGAACAGAGAAAGGCCATTAACGATTTTTTGATGATCCAGGCAGACAGGAGTACTCCCCTGTGTAACTTTGATGTCAGCCAGTGGCAGCTCATGCGTGACACCTGCCGTTTGCTGAGGCCATTTGAGAAGGCGACGTTATTTGTCAGTCGCCAGGACTACGGGATGAATAACGTCATTCCACTGCTTCATGTCCTGGAACAGATGCTGAAAAATCTGTCTGGGCAGGGGACTGGAGACGTGGCGACTACATCTCGCAGCCACATGAGTCCGGTGGGGACTGAACTGGGAGAAGGAGGAGGAGGAGGACATTGGAGCAGAAGCATTGTCTGGTGAAATGAGTGGATTTTCTACCCAGGTGACAGGAGAGGAGGAGCAGGAGCAGCTGGAGGAGGTAGATGGAGATGAGGAAGACGAGGCAGATGACCCGCAAGCACCGTGGCAGTATACAGTGGAGATGGAGGCAGGGAGCCCCTCGGAGTCACTTATGCAGATGGCCTGCAGCATGCTGATTTGCCTGGCTAGTGACAGCTGAATAGTCAGCATCCGGCAGAGGGATGACTTCTGGCTGTCCACCCTATTGGACCCTCGCTACCGGTCAAAAATGGGAGCCTTTTTCCCAGCTGCTGAGAGGGAGGAAAAACTCAAATACTATAGTGAAATCCTCTGTAGTCAGTTGGCCGCTGTCTATGTGCGGCATCGTCCCTCCTCTGACAGGTCTGACCTGGGGGTTCCTCAGCGCTCACGTACTACTGCCGCGGCTGCTGTGGGAAGGTGAGGGGGTCGGAGCAGTACCAGCTCCATCAGCAGCAACCTAAGTCTCGAGTCACTAATGAGCAGCTTCCATCACCCTCCTAGTGAGGAGGGCAGTCGCCAGCAGCAGGACCTGGACAGACCCTGAACCAACAGGTGGTGGCCTACTTGGACAACACTCTGCCACCCCAGTTAGAAGATCCGCTGGACTACTGGGCAGCCAAAATGGATGTGTGGCCGCAACTTGCGAGTTTGCAGTGGAGAAACTGTCCTGCCCGGCCAATAGTGGGGCATCAGAGCGGGTGTTCAGTGCAGCGGGTTCCATCATTACCCCAAGGAGAACCCGCATGTCCACCGGAAAAGTGGAACGAAAGACCATTGTCAAGATGAATCAGGCATGAATCGGCCAGGATTTCTACACATCAATGCCTTAGGCGTCAGATTACATCAGCAATGACGCCTCACCCAAACTTTGAGAAATGAGTCTGGGTTCAAACTACCTGCCTCAGCTACTATTCTGATGCCGCCACCCGCCTGATGCCACACATCTGCTGCCAGTTTCTCCATCTGCCCACCACCATCTTTACCAGGGACTGGTATTGCCACCCACCTCCACACTCTGTCATTGTGCCACTCTCTGACCTCATGCTGCTGCTGCTGTTGTTGCTGCTGCGGTCACCTCCACACTCTGTCATTGTGCCACTGTCTGACCTCATGCTGCTGCTGTGGCTGCTGCCGTGCCCTCCACACTGTGTTATTGTGCCACTCTGTGGCCTACTCCTGTTTTTGACACCTCCAGAATGTCATTGTGCCACTGTCTGACCTCATGCTGCAGCTGTTGCTCCTGCCGTGACCTCCACACTCTGTCATTGTGCCACTGTCTGACCTCATGCTGCTGCTGTGGCTGCTGCCGTGCCCTCCACACTGTGTTATTGTGCCACTCTGTGGCCTACTCCTGTTTTTGCCACCTCCAGAATGTCATTGTGCCACTGTCTGACCTCATGCTGCTGCTGTGGCTGCTGCCGTGCCCTCCACACTCTGTCATTGTGCCACTTTGTTGCCTATTCCTGTTTTGAACACCTCCAGAATGTCATTTTGCCACTGTCTGACCTCATGCTGCTGCTGTTGCTTCTGCCGTGACCTCTACACTGTGTCATTGTGCCACTCTGTGGCCTACTCCTGTTTTTGCCACCTCCAGAATGTCATTGTGCCACTGTCTGACCTCATGCTGCTGCTGTGTCTGCTGCTGTGCCCTCCATACTCTGTCATTGTGCCACTCTGTGGCCTACTCCTGTTTTGAACACCTCCAGAAAGTCATTGTGCCACTGTCTGACCTCATGCTGCTACTGTTGCTCCTGCCGTGACCTCCACACTGTGTCATTGTGCCACTCTGTGGCTTACTCCTGTTTTTGCCACCTCCAGAATGTCATTGTGCCACTGTCTGACCTCATGCTGCTGCTGTGGCTGCTGCCGTGACCTACACACTGTCATTGGGCCACTCTGTGGCCTACTCCAGTTATGCCACCTCCAGAATGTCATTGTGCCACTGTCTGACCTCATGCTGCTGC
The DNA here is from genome assembly GCA_025379985.1 of Phyllomedusa bahiana. Classification (NCBI taxonomy): domain Eukaryota; kingdom Metazoa; phylum Chordata; class Amphibia; order Anura; family Hylidae; genus Phyllomedusa; species Phyllomedusa bahiana. The sequence continues at coordinate 22,237 of JAODAL010032853.1, forward strand.
TGTGGCTGCTGCTGTGACCTACACACTCTGTCATTGTGCCACTGTCTGACCTCATGCTGCTGCTGTGGCTGCTGCCGTGCCCTCCACACTGTGTTATTTTGCCACTCTGTGGCCTACACCTGTTTTGGCCACCTCCAGAATGTCATTGTGCCACTGTCTTATCTGTTGCTGCTTCTGTTTCTGCTGCTGTGACCTCCATACTGTGTCATTGTGCCACTCTGTGGCCTACTCCTGTTTATGCCACCTCCAGAATGTCATTGAGCTGCTGTTGCTCCTGCCATGCCCTCCACACTCTGTTACTGTGCTCTGTGGCCTACTGATGTTGCCACCTGAGCCCTCAGCTTGTTTTTTTCCAAGCTGGCGCTGCCATGACTTTGTCAGGCTACATTCTCGCTTCAGTTTTTTGGTCAGTTTTGTCCTCTTAAGTGCCCAGGGAATTTTATAGTGAAGCGATTCTAAGAGCGGCGGCAGTCATATGCATATCCTACTAAAACACAACATTGTATGAAGACCAAACCAAGCTCCCTCTGCATATTTAAGACACAACGTTCTACAGCACCCTACAGGCTCTGTGCAGCCTGGAAATAGCTGTTTCTTAATGCGATTCATCCCGAAGTAATTTGGACCGAAACTAATTTTGTGGGAAAATTCGGCGAAGTCGGCGAATCGAATTTATGAGAAATTCTCCCATCTCTAGTAATGTCATAATCAAAAATTATAGGTAAGGTTAGAATTTCTAGAAGTAAATGGTAGAAGAGTGAAGAAATCAGGTGATACCTTTTAGAGGCTAACTGAATATATTTGATGGTGAGCTTTCGAGAGTATTAGCTCCCTTCTTCAGACATGGTGTTATACAAGAACTGAAAATTTACAGACTTTTTATACAACAGACATGAATCTTCAAAGGAAATTAGAATCCTTAAAAAACAAAATGCAATATAAGTAGAGCAGTTATTTACAACAGGTTAAGAAAGAGACAATCTGGAAACTTGTGAGGCGTGACAGGAGGGATCAGTAATTATTTCTCTTATCTGCTATCAGGGGTGATTTGTTGCCCTCACAGTTCATAGATAGTGTGACATGAAGCTTCTATGAATATTCAGTCCATTTTGCAGAATTTTAAATTTTTGCATTAACTTATATTCCCATTCCTTCCTCTCCCTCTGTGTCTTAAAATGCCCCATTAAGACCATAACCTGCAAATCTTCCATGGAGTGATTTTCTCCAGAGAAATGTGTGGCCACTGGCAGATCAGTTCTGCTGTTGTTAATGGTGAATCTGTGTGAATTCATGCGCTGGCTGAGTCTCTGCCCTGTTTCTCCCACATAAAGGCCTGTGGTCGGACATTGCGCACACATGATCAGATACACCATATTGGAAGACCTGCAGGAAAATGTCCCCCTAATTCTGTGCACCTGCTGTGACTGTGGGACAGGCACACTGTCAGTGGTGTGGATGTGCCTGCAGGTCTTGCACCTCTTCTGCAGGCAGGGTGAGGGGCCATTTTCAGTTGGGGCCTTCAGGGCGCTCCGGACAATAATGCGCCGCAGGTTGGGTGGTTGGCGAAAAGAAAGGAGGGGAGGGACTGGGAATATTTCTTTGAGTCTGTTATCTCTATGTAGCACAAGTTGAAGTTCCTTGGCAATCTTTCGTAGGATCTCCAGCTGTGGGTTGTAGGTGACAACTAGGGGCACTCGTTCTTCATTCTGGGTCTCTTTGTACGTGAGCAGACTGTCTCTGTTGATGGCTGCTGCTTTGCTGATTTGGTTGTCTGTCAATTTTGGTTTGTATCCAAGTTTGAGAAATTTCGTCCTCAGATCCAGAAGGTGCTTGTCCAGGTCTGCTTTGTCGGAGCAAATACGATTGTGTCGTATAGCTTGGCTGTAGATAATAGAATGTCTTGTGTGCTTGGGGTGGAAGCTGTCATTTCTGAGGTAGGCCATTCTGTCTGTGGGTTTGTGGTATACTGATGTGAGTAGCTGGTGGTCTGTGACATGAATTGCACAGAATTAGGGGGACATTTTGCTGCAGGTCTTCCAATGTGGTGTATCTGATCATGTGTGCGCAATGTCCGACCACAGGCCTTTATGTGGGAGAAACAGGGCAGAGACTCAGCCAGCTCATGAATTCACACAGATTCACCATTAATAACAGCAGAACTGATCTGCCAGTGGCCGTACATTTCTCTGGAGAAAATCACTCCATGGAAGATTTGCAGGTTATGGTCTTAATGGGGAATTTTAAGACACAGAGGGAGAGGAAGGAATGGTAATATAAGTTAATGCAAAAATTTAAAACGCTGCAAAATTGACTGAATATGCATAGCAGCTTCATGTCACACTATCTATGAACTGTGAGGGCAACAAATCACCCCTGATAGCAGATAAGAGAAATAATTACTGATCCCTCCTGTCACGCCTCACAAGTTTCCAGATTGTCCCTTTCTTTATCTGTTGTAAATAACTGCTCTACTTATATTGCATTTTGTTTTTTGAAGGATTCTAAGTTCCTTTGAAGATCCATGTCTGTTGTGTATAAAAAGTCTGTAAATTTTCAGTTCTTGTATAACACTATGTCTGAAGAAGGGAGCTAGTACTCTCGAAAGCTCACCATTAAATATATTCAGTTAGCCTCTAAAAGGTATCACCTGGTTTCTTCACTCTTCTACTACTTTCTATGGCTAACACAGTACAACATTATACTACTAGAAGTAAATGGAGCTTTTACTCTACCTCCATATCTTCATAGAGAAAAGAATTACATACGACACCCAGTTGAGCATTGGGTTTTTCTGTAAATCTAACACATACTGTACAAGGGAGAAATAACTGATCCATGGTATGAACAATGTTCCAGTATTAATACATTTTTCTAAATATATTTAAAATGCAGAATTATATAGGATGGAGGGCAGCATTATGTTACTAAATTATGGCCACTGTGAGGCCACAAAAATATCACTGATTGTAATGGTACAGAGAGCGCAGGAATTTAATGTTTCCTACTACATTGAGTATAATGCTGAACTTAAAATAAGCAATCCTTACAGTAACATTACAATGAAGTAATATAGTTTAAAAAAAAGTTATGAATTACAGAATAGTACATAGAAGAAGAGGCCCGCTAACTGTTGGCTATCTGTTCGATGTAATTACTTCCATATCACATCCTTTACTTATGCCTAATGTCGCTACTACTTAGAATTTCTATAGCTCACCCAATACATTTAAAGTACTGTGAGGGGGATCAGCAACAGGTAGGCAGCGTGGGCTTCAGAGGACAGTGATACAAGTCTTCAAGCTCAAGTCCAGGTGTTTCCTGGGTATATTTCAGCAGGTGCAAAGACTGAAAACAAAAAAAGCCTTAACTTTAGGCTAACGGAAAACAAAGACCTGCTCAGCTGAGCACTCACTAGACATGGTGTTCCCTGATTAGTCTTTAACACAGCTTAGCACTTACAGCATGGCTTCTTCACAACGGGTCTTTCCTCTGAGACACAGAGCAGCAGAAACTCGCACAAAGGCCTGCAGGTCCAGGCTTTATAGGCCTGACACCAGCCTCACCTCGTGCGTGGGAGTGGCCACCCACCCTTCTTTTTGACCACTATAGGAAAAGTGACCCGGACAAAAGCGGATTGGAACCGCTTATACTAAACTATGTCAGTAACATAGCATTACTGACATAACTGTCAACTTTCCTTTACTGAAACCAGGCCTCTTGGTGACACCCATTGATCCACATACTCCCCCAAAGCTGCATAGGAGAGCACTCTAGGGGAAATATATCTCCCCTCTACAACTCCACTTGTCACTGTCTCACATACCCTCCCCCTCTGTTCGAACCTGTGGGGTTGGACACTTTTAGCCACCAAACAGTGTGTCCCTGAGAGCACGTCAGCATTGCCCTGTAGTCTTCTTGTCCTATGTTCCACAGAAAAACTGTAATTCTACAACGTCAGGAACCATCTCGTTACCCTAGCATTTCTCTCCTTTGCTTGGGACATCTAGGTTAGTGGCGAGTGGTCTGTGATTAACCTAAAATGCCGGCCCAGTAAGTAGTACTTAAGGGATTCAAGGGCCCCCTTGATGGCCAAACAGTCTCGCTCCACAATACTGTAATTCCTTTCTGCGGGAGTGAGCTTCCTACTTAAGTACTGGATGCTCTTCTCCATCTACCTCCTGGGATAGTATTGCACCCAGTCCCACATCAGACGCATTCGCCTGTACAATAAACCCCTTTTTAAAATTTGAGGTGATCAATACTGGCCTTTTACAAAGGGCCAATTTTAACACCTGGAATGCCCTATTGAGGATGACATCCATCAACCTTTGGAAGGTGGCCGGAGCACCATGCAAACCAAAAGGCAGACATACTGGAACAGCCCATCTGGTGTAGCAAAAGCCATCTTCTTTTTCGCCTGATCTGTAAGGGGAACTTGCCAATAGCCTTTAGTGAAGTCGAGAGTAGAAAAATATCTCACACGACCTAACCTCTCAATTAATTTGTCGACCCTTGGCATTGGGTACGCGTCGAACTTGAGACTTCATTAAGCTTCCGGAAATCATTACAGAAGCGCAATGAGCCATCGGGTGTTGGGATGAGCACAATAGGGCTTGACAACTCGCTCCATGATTCTTCAATCACCCCACAGTCTAACATCTTCTTGACCTCGTCGGATATGGCCCATCTGTGAGCCTCTGGAACCCTTTAAGGTTTCAAATGGACCCTTACTCCTGGATTGGTGACAATGTCATGTTTTATGACCGCAGTACGCCCTGGTTACTCAGAGAACACATCCTTGTTCCTCTGTATGAATTCCAGGGTCTCCTGCTTCTGAGACTTTGACAGGGACTCTGATACACACACCTCTTGGACTACACAATGTGGGGTGCTCACTGAAGCCAAGGTCTCTCTGTCTTTCCAAGGTTTAAGTAAATTAACATGGTACACCGGCTCTGGCTTATGTCTACAGGGCTGGTACACTTTGTAATTTACTTCTCCCACTTTTTTAACAACTTCATAGGGCCCTTGCCACTTTGCCAGGAACTTGCTTTCTAGTGTGGGTACCAACACCAGCATCCAATCCCCAGCGATAAAGCTCCTCACCTTGGCAGATCTATTATATACCCGGCTCTAGGCCTCTTGCGCCTGTTGTAAATGTTCTTTAACGATGAGCATAACCGCTGCAATTCGGTCCTGCATTAGGGATATGTGCTCGATTACGCTCCTGTAAGGGGCGGACTCTTGCTCCCAGATCTCCTTGGCTATATCAATGAGGCCTCGTGGGCATCTACCATAGACTAACTCAAAAGGGGAGAACCCTGTCAAGGACTGTGGAACTTCGCGGACCGAGAACATCAAATATGGCAGCAGACAGTCCCAATCCTTCCCATCCTTACTGACCACCTTTAGCATACTTTTTAGTGTCTTATCTAATCGTTCAACAAGAAGATCTGTTTGGGGGTGGTATATGGACGTGCACAGATGTTTAATTCTCAATAATTTGCATAAGTCTTTCATGACCCTGGGCATGAAGGGAGTTTCTTGGTCAGTAAGGAACTCTTTTGGTACACCTGTATGAGAGAACATATGGAACAGCTCCTTCGCAATATTTGTAGACGAAGTGTTCCGCAAAAGCACAGCCTCGGGGTAACGGGTGGCATAATCTAATAGCACCAGTATATACTGATGGCCCCGCACAGACTTTCTTAGAAGGCCAACTAGATCCATCGAAATCCTCTCAAAGGGTACTTCGATGATGGTTAATGACACCAGTGGACTTCGGAAATGGGCCATCGGAGCTGACACTTGACAATCTGGGCAGGATTCACAGTACCACTTTATATTTGCGTACACCCCTGGCCAGAAAAACCTCTGGAGAATGCGCTCTTTGGTCTTTTCAGTACCTAAGTGCCCTCCCAACACGTGTTTGTGGGGGAGGTCTAAGACCATTCTCCGATAGGGCTATGATACCACCAGTTACTCCACCACCTCCTCCTGGACTTTGTCAACCTAGTACAATAGATTTTGAGTGACTGCCATGTGCGGATATACTGTACCAGCCCCTGGATAGTGAGGCTCCCCATTTACCACTTTAACATTTTCCCTGACTTTTACTAAGGTGGGATCTCGAAGTTGAGCTGTCCCAAAATTATCCCGCGAGACCTCTAAATCAGGCATGGCAGCCACTTCCTCCTGCTCCTCAGTCTCACCAGCCAAATCTGCTAGGGGAAAACTATCCTCTGTGATCACCCCTACTGTGGGAGTTGTGGCATCAGGTTCAAAAGGTTCTGGGTCAACATGACATACCTTAACATTACTATTAACCTTTACAGTAGATGTTATATGTTTCCGCCACAAGTCCCAGAATAAGAGGAAGTCGCTCCCCAGAATCACCGTGTGCATGAGGGATCTAATCATGCCCATTTCATGAGAGGCAAGTCTTCAAAGAGTCTCTAGTCTCATTAGAGTGGTAGGGTACTCCTTGGTGTCCCCGTGGAGGCACAGGATCCCTATAACACGTCCCTTTACAGATGTAGGGTCGATCAGGCTGGCATGCACCAGAGTGACTAGTCTCCCAGAGTCTAGTAGAGCTGACACTGGAAAGTCATTCACCTTTATTTGAATTGATGATCTGTCTCCAATACAGTCTCTGCTGAGCATGCTGGCCGTGCAAATAAAGACCTCCACCTAGCCGTATCACAGTCCATGGGTTCTACCATAAGGGCACAGTTCGCAGCAACATGTCCAGGTCCACTACACCGCCAACACAATATGCGGCCCCGGTCTCCATGAGGCTCTGCCCTTGCACGGACTGTCCATTTGGGACCGCTCCTCTCCTCCATATGATCTCCCTCTGAACTTTTCATATGATCCCCCTCTGAGCCACCTCCCTTTGGGACACTTCTCACCCCCTTCTGATATGGGACATCCTTACCAGACATTCCGGATGGCTTGTTGTTCCCGGGGTTGGAGCAACCAGAAGGCCCAGATTGTAGCAAGTCTTCAGTGGCTTTATACCTCTCGACAAGGCTGATGAGGTGTTCAGCATTTGTAGGGTCCCCTTGTCCTACCCAGAACTTGATCTCTGTGGGCAACGACTGGATGAACTTGTCCAGGACAACCATTTCCATCATCTGCACAGGCGTCGACCCCTCCGGTCATAGCCACTTTTTCACCAGGTAGACTAGGTTGTACATCTGGGAACGGGCTGGCAGATGGTCAGAAAAAGTCCAATTATGCACACAACAAGCTCGCACGTTGGTGTTTACTCCCAAGCGAGCCAGGAACTCGCCCGTTAATTTGGCATAGTCCTTGGCATCCTGCTCGCTTAGATCAAAATACGCCTTCTGTGGTTCCCCCATCAGGAAAGGTGCCACTACCTCAGCCCAGTGATGCACAGTTAGATTCTCACGTTCTGCCACCCTTTCAAAGACAGCAAGGATAAGCCTCAAAATCGTCCGTGAGCATCATCTTCTGCAGGGATGTCAGTACAGCAGCCTGGGTGGTGGGAAGTGAGCCTGACATCCTCTGCACACTCTGCGACACAGCTTGGACTTGCTCCTGCAGCTGCCTGTTAATGCTGCTCCTGAAAAGTGAGATGGTTGGCCTCTAACAGCAAGGCATTCATTTCAGCCTGAGCTCGCACGGCCTCCTCATGCACCTTTTGCTGGTTTGAAGTGATCAGCTGGAGGTTAGCGTTTGCCTGGATTAACTGTTTGAGCAATTCGTCCATGTTAGCAGTCTATGACTTTGGCACCATTGCAGCTTTTACCCAGGACATAGGTTTACAGCAAAATGCCTTTTAAATGTGTGTATGTCTCTTTGCATCCATTGCCCACATCCGAAGCACCATATGTGAGGGGGATCAGCAACAAGTAGACAGCGTGGGCTTCAGCGGACAGAGACAGTGACACAAGTCTTCAAGTTCATGTCCAGGTGTTGCCTGGGTTTATTTGAGCAGGTGCAAAAACTGAAAACAGCAAGGCTTCTTCACAATGGGTCTTTCCTCTGAGACACAGAGGATACAGCAGACCCCACACAAAGGTCTGTAGGTCCAGACTTTATAGGCCTGACACCAGCCTCACCTGGTGCATGGGAGTGGCTACCTACCCTTATCTTTGACCACTACAGGAAAAGCCGACCCGGAGAAAAGCTGATTGGAACCGCTTATACTAAACTGTAACATAGCATTACTGACACAACTGTCGGCTTTCCTTCACCGAAACTAGGCCTCTCGGTGACACGCATTGATCCACATACTCCCCAAAGCCGCATGGGAGAGCACTCTAGAGGAAATATATCTCCCCTCCACAACTCCACCTGTCACTCTCTCACAGGATATTCTTATCCTGTCTAAAACAATGTAAACATAGACCAAGCAGTATAAAGATGTATGAATTAAGACGCGTTCAACTTTTCATACTAACAATTGATTTTAGCAAGTTTTATTACGTTTTGATTGATGGCCTTTCTGCAAAGCCAACCCTCATTCCTTTGACATGTCTTGTCAAATTATTAGTCCAAAAGTGTCTAAAATAAATACCTAAGGGTAAAGAAGATACCTAAGGTTAAGTTTAGAAAGCTAATTTTGACACTGTTTTCAGCGCTGTTTTAGGAGGGTTTTCTCACCCAAAACTGCGTCAAAAAAGCCTCCAAAATTCCCTTAGTACATTTTCATTGATTCCTATGTATGACAGTGTTATAGTTCACACAAGGTTTTTCTGCACATTTTTCCCGCTTCTTTGGAAACTGTTTAGGCCGCTGAAAAAGAAGCGTTGTGTCAATACTCATAGGAATTATTGCAGAGCTTCCAAACCTCTGTGGGTTTTTGATGCATTTTTGGCGCATTTTTCGGCACTGTTTTTGCCTTGGCTGTTCATTTGTATGGTTGTTTCAGAACAAAACAGTCGAATACAAACCTTTTCGAAAACGTCATTGAAAATCTGATCAAATCCTGAAAAAACCTTGTCTGAAACAGTGGCGCCCGCCGATCTCTGACTGTGTGGCCGTTTCACAGCAGCCGCGCAGTCAGAGTCGGGGAGGAGGCAGGACGGATCGTTCCCATCCTGCCTCTTCCCCCCCGGATATGTACGGCGCTTGGTAAGCGCCGTACATACACCTGAGCGTCGCAGGGGGCGTGACACATCGCTTTCATCACCCCCCTGCGACGCTGGGATCCTCTAAGCCGGCAGCTCTGCCGGCCGAGGAGGTCCCAGGCCCCGCGAGACGGCGTAAGTAGCGTGATAATATCACACTGCTTACACCGCTCTCAAGCTGCAGGACCTGGACGCGCGGACCGTGCCTCATTAGGTAAGTAGGTTTTTTTATTTTGTTTTTATTAGGTAAGGGAGGCATATCACTGGCTACAGGGGGCATATCACTGGCTACAGGGGGCATATCACTGGCTACAGAGGAGCATATCACTGGCTACAGGGGGGCATATCACTGGCTACAGAGGGGGCATATCACTGGCTACAGGGGGGCATATCACTGGCTACAGAGGGCATATCACTGGCTACAGGGGGGCATATCACTGGCTTCAGGGGGGCATATCACTGGCTACATGTGGGCATATCACTGGCTATAGAGGGGGCATATCACTGGCTACAGAGGGGGCATATCACTGGCTAAGGGGGGCATATTACTGGCTAAAGGGGGCATATTACCTGCTAAGGGGGCCATATTACCTGCTAAGGGGGCATATTACCTGGCTAAGGGGGGCATGTTACTGGCTAAGAGGGGCAGTAACCTGGCTACAGGGGGCTACTAACCTGACTACAAGGAGCAGATTACTGTCTACAGGGGGCAGTAACCTGGCTACAGGGGGCATATTACTGCCTAAAGGGGGGCAGTAACCTAGCTACAGAGGGCAGTAACTTGGCTAGTGGGGCTAATAACCTGGCTAGAGGAGGCAACTACTTGGCTAAAGGGGGCTACAACATGGCTACAGTGGGCTACTACCTGGCGATAGGGGCAAATAGGTACCGACATGGGGGTGATTAGTGGCAGTTGGGGCACGATAGATGGGGATTTTGTATAGAGATAGGAAATTGTAGAGAAATGTTGATAAAATGAGGAGTCTAAGATATTTGTTTTGTACATTTTTCAGTGAAGAGTTGAGGACTGTAGAAGTCATCATGGTGTCTGGGCCGGATGGAAAAGAAGAAAGGAAATAGAACAACTCTTCAGAGGCGTCTCTTGTGAGTCACTAAATGTAACTGCAGTGTAATCACTTATATTTCTCCTGAGCCTACATACAAAGGTTTTTTTTGTAAAAAAATACATCTGCAGTTCAAAATGAGCCAAAAAATTCCTTGTGAACCCCCCCTACTAGAAAATTAAGTGCCCGAGCCCCGGATGTTTTGGGACCCTAGCAACGCCCCTGCCTGCCCTTAAAGTTGCTACAGCTGAAGGGCAGAAAGCTGCAAGGTGCAGTGCAGAGGTAAGTAAGGCATTACCATATCAAGTATTTATGGCACAGGATATGCCATAAATGTCTGATAGGTGCTGCTTCTAATATTATAGGTGATAAGTGTGAATCCCTCTGGCTGTATACGTCCATTAACCTTCCTCTAGTGTTAGCTTTCTTTTATCTTTCTTTGTTAACGGGTCGGTTTTTGACCCGTGTCTTAAACCCACCCTAGGGTCCCAAAAAAACAGTTATTTATGATCCAATTTGTTTTACCTCTTAGTTACCTTGTTGGGGTTTCTCACCAGGGAAGGGATTGATTTTAATATTTTTGGTGCACCCGGGGCCTTTCATTTGAGGTTTTACCCTTCATTTAATTAGAAAATATTGTCAAATAAAACTCAAGGAAATAATAAAAATTTAAAAAAAGTTTGTTATTTACCTGACTATTTGAAGGGTTTTAGAAACATTTTTTAAAATGTAAAAAAAATATAAAAATATGTATTTTTTTTTTTTTAAAACTTAGTAACCCATATCTAACTACTTTATAAAAAAAGGAAAAAAAAAAGATTTTTTTTTTTTTTTTAGAACTTTAATAAAAAAAAAAAAGATGAAAATTTATTTAAACATTAATGCAATAATAATAAAAAATTTGTTTTCTAGGCAAACAAAAAAACAACAATCAATAGCAAATCAAATCAACAGTTTCAAGTATAGTTTTTAGAGGGATTAGTATTTAGATGCATGTGTGGCAAAAGAGACATTTTTTTGTGTGTTCTTTGCAGAGTTTTTTGCAGGCGAAGCACATGTGTTTGTCTTTCGTCCTTATTGCTAGGGCAACCTGACACCTCTTTCTTTTAGAATCAGGTGGTCTCACTGGGTTGTGGCTGTTGTGGTTGATGTTGAGGAGGATGTGGTGATGATGCTCTTTGTTTTGTGTGGGTGTGGGCGAAGCCTTGTTGGCTCTGGGTTGTCGGAAAAGGTGCAGGGGGCTGGGGTTGGGGGGCACCCTTTCCCCTTTGGTATGTGCGCCTTGAAAAGGGATCTTCCTATTTCCCTAAGAAACACCCTCGCTTGTTTTTTTTTCTTTGTTCCCTCCTTGGTAAAAGTGGGTCCAAACAAAAATGCATTGTTGTGACACTCAAGGATTTTGGGAAAAATACAACCATTGGCCATTCTTAGTCATTCGGGGAAAGTGTGGTGGCAGTTAGTTGTCCGGGTTTGTCGACCCCCTCCTTTGTTTTTTTTTTAAGTCCAGGATGATTCTGGGCTTTTTTTCCTTCTGATGAAACAGCTGATCTTTGTGAAGTGTGGACTCAGTACCACATTCCGTGTTTTTTGGGCAGTTTGAAACGCGGGGATGGTGTCTGAAAAAAACAAACTTTGGGAGGGAAAGTGGACCCCTGCCCTTCTCTGCAAAATTCAGGGGGCAGCTCGGTTTGTTTTTTTTCACTGTGCCCACCAGGGGTGTTTTTCCTCCTGAGAAGTTCTTGTCCCAAAGGGCTGCTGGTAAAAAATTGTCCCAAAAATAAGTTGGACCTCAGTCAGTAGTCATATCGAGGATACCGTTTTCCTTGGTTTTTTTTAGGGGATTCCGCTTGCAGTCTTGCTGTGTAATCTGTAGACCCATGATAGCTAGTTTTTGCATCACAGGCTGCCCAAAATTTTTTTTGCCGTATTTGTTGCTTATTTGATTTTATTGCCGGAGGGGCTTTTTTCCGCGGAAAGGGAGGGGAAAAAACGTTGTCTCTGTCACCTCTGGCCCTGGGTTGAACATCAGTGGAAGGAGCTGCACCCATTTTTTCCCAAACATCCCCGATGGGAGTAAGTTTGTAGATTTTGTTTGGTGTTTGTTGTCAAATTGGGGTCTTGTTTTTTTGAATTTTGAAGTGACATTGTTTCCGGAAATATTCCTACCCGTTTATGGTCCCCGAAATTTCGTGGCCTCATTGAGGGTTTGTACACTCCCGCAAGGAGAAGAACACCATGTAGGTCCCGGTCTCATCTGAGGTCATTCCAATGTTGCCGTGGACTTTTTCTTCAAGGTTTTTCATGCAATAAAGACTTTTTTTTATTGACAATGGCATAAACAGATCAAAACTGTCTTGATGTCGTTACTCTTGTCACAAAAACTTGTGTTTCCAGGGGGGGATTTTTATAACCTTTGCAAGCATCTGCCCTCATGTAATTGGAGGTACTGAGCCCAAATGATTGCACTTTTGGATTTGAATCTTTTAGCGGGAGCAGCTTTAGCACCCGGGGACCTCCTCATCGACTGATGAATGCTGTGTCTTCCGGTTGATACTCCCACCCTTTCCTCCCCAGAAACCTGTTATCGTATCAGTTTTTCTGCTGTGGTCCTTGATTTTTTTCATCCAAGATTTAAAACCCGAATTTTGGTTGCATTTAATCTTCTCCCATTGTTGCATGGGGTAAACTGAAAAATGTATACTCTGCAAGTACCCCTGTAAGCTGATTTGGCCATAATGCGGGCTGTCCCTAATCAAGTTGTTGGAGGTAGAGTGGCTGTGGGTGTTGGGTTTTTTGTGTTTATGAGTTCAGTTTTGGGACTTATTATTTTTTTTTTTTTACTCTTATATTAGACCTGGGTCGAAATTGACCCCAACAACACAAATGTTATAATTTTAATAAGAGCATTTTACAATTTAGTAAAATAGTTTTATTTTATTGTATTTTGTTTAAAAATAAGTTCCTGAAAAAGTCAAAAAGTCTTGATGCAATAAACAAATGTATGTAGAATTTGTATGCATTTAAAACCTAAAACGGGTTGGTCACGACCCTAACACTAGAGGAAGGTTAAACTTCAACAGAAAGCAGCTTGCATGAACCATACTTACATTAGGGCGTATCCCCACGGCAGTGGACAAATAACGTCCGGTTTGGCGGCCGGTATTTGTCCGGGTTTTGGGCCGTCCCCACGGCCGCGGGGGGAGGGGGGGGGGGGCGGCTTTTCTCTGCGATGAGCGGAGAACAGCCCTCCCCCCGCCCATTGAATTGTTCATAATCTGTCCGGATACCAGACAGAAGAATGAACATGTTCAATGTTTTGCCGCCGGACCGCCGGCGGCAAAACCGTCGGGTGGAAAACCATAGAGCACAAATGTGCTCATTTTCGGCCGGTTTTTCAGGCGGACTGAAAAACCGCAAACCGGCTGAAAAACCGGCCGAAAACCCGTGCCATGGGGACATGCCCTTATAGTGTGTAGAGAAAACAATGCATTGTAAGGTGCAAAGGGAGGTCACCAGATCCCCATTCTCTTGAGATGGGACCCACATCAATACAATTTATGTGGCATATCCTATAAATTATCATACTGTGATCTGAAACTAAACCCCCTTGAAACCAGTATACAAAACTAAAGAAAAACATGACACATGTTGTTTTTATTTATAACCACAAAGAAAAAAGTGTATTTAAAACCTAACTTTTAATGAAAATATCCTGTATATGTCTAACATATCCGTGGTATCAGAAATATGCAAAAATCTGTAAATGTAAGAAGGTGAATTGCTCCCAGAAGGCAAATTGACCACAAATCTGTAGAAGAAGGTACAGGAATAGAGATGCAATGGAATCTTATTTTCACCCTTTTTGACTTACATAATCCCTTTTCACCAGAACAGAGTACATGCCCTGTACATACAACTTACACACACTATCTCCTACTCTATCCCAAAAAATGGAGGCTGTCCCACTGTGCCGCCCCAACATGTTTTAATGCCACTGACAGCACTTCCTAATGTGACCCCGAGCAGTAGGTAAAAGGAAAAACAAAAAGTCCAGTTAGAGAAAGCAGAACAATAAATCAGGACTACGTAGGGTTATTGCCTGGATATAAAGTCTCTCCTTCTGGGTAGTAATCCCAGTGCACTCACATAAAGGATCCATATTTAACCATCCCATGCAAACTCTCATCAGAGGAAGCACTTCTAATGATTCTGCATTCCATTGGTGCAGATTGAAAGTTCAATTAGGGCTTCTGGCGGTCACATCAGACAGCAGGTAGTATCCTTGGAGACCAGTTAAAACTATTGGCTACCAACTTACCCTGCTGCCATTCGTGAAGTTTACATGCGCTCCTGTACCTCTCGCTTCCTGTACATTCCTCAACACATTTGGGGTCAATTTGACTTCTGGGAGCAACTTACTTCTACGGATTATGGTAGGATCGGGAATAAATTCATTTTTGTGTTTTTTTATATATTTACGATACCATGGATATGTTACATTTTAGCAGGATATTATGATTGAGTAATGTTGTAAATAAACTTTTTTCTTTGTGGTTATATATTAATTTTGAGTTGTATTCTTTAAAGGGGTTGTCTCACTACAATGATTTCTGCTTTTTATGTTAAAGGTCTTGCAAAATAAAAAATCACTTTGCAATATGTGTCAATTAACAGTGTCCTAAATATTCTGAGATATCGCCTCTTGTATGGGCTGCATCAGCTCCTCAGGTCACTATAGCTACAGACCTGTTCAATCTCTCCTGATAGGCTGCTAGCGCTGGTCGCTATAGCTACAGACCTGTTCAATCTCTTCTAATAGGCTGCTAGCGCTGGTCATTAAAGCTACAAACCTGTCACTACAGTCCAGTAGAAGTCAGTAAACACTCCCCTGAATTCAAAATTGAAACTGAGAAAACAGGTCTGAGGTGAGATGAATCATTATAGTGAGACAACCCATTTCAATGTATTTTTTTATGGTTTGATATTTTGTTTTTCACCAAAACACTTGCCGGTATTTAAATCAAGTGTGATCTGGGGGAGTCTAGCAGCTTAGAAACACTTCAGTCTCATAAAAAAACACGTTCCTATTCCCCCTCTGACTCATGGTAAGATTGTTTGAGCTGTGAAACACTACATGATATGGCATATTTAACTTTGTATTGCTTCACAAACTGTGCTGAGAGGTGAAAGTAACATTCTATTTCAGAGTAGTGTCCTACAGTAAACACAGGACTGTGGTATCCATGACAACACTAATCAGGACAACCGCTGTGGAAAAAATGATATAAGTGAGCTGTAAAATATGGCTGAATAGATCACAACAGTAAAGCTGTGCCCACTCCCCACCTGTAATTACAAGGTCTATAGACACTCATATTGTTAGCAGAACACTTAGTAAGGGCTGAACATTAAAGGAGTTGTCTCCCCACAGGGTTTCAAAGAATGCATGAAAGAAATTCTCTGTGTCACTTCCTGGTTCAGACATAATTTGCATAAGCTCCATGCTTGTACAGCTCCGTTGTGCTTTCAGATGCAATTAGATTAGATTAGCTTCTCAAACTACTTGCAGGACTTCATTATGTGATCCCCAAAACAAAAGCCCTAATTACAGATGTGTTTACTTGAGATAAATCAAGCTTTTTACTGGTCTGGCAGCACAGGACACTGACTGACACTGCTGACCTGTGTGATGACTCACTACTCTGTTATCTCATTGAACAAACAGGCCCAGGGAGATTTGTTTACAGGTCAGTTACTGAGGGAACTGAAATAGCCCCAGAGGTAATAAAGTCACTTGTATCTCTTTAGGGAAAACAGAGGAACAATGCAATATATTTGGAAAATGTCTTTATTTTGTGTTCCCTACAATTTGAAAGCTATTCTTTGTAGCGAGACAACCCCTTTAAGTAAGGGCTAGTCACACTGCCTCTGCGGTGAAAGTTTTTAACAAGTCCTCCGGAAAATACTCTAGATGCATAGACCAAACATGTCCATAGACCCTATAGGCCAGACAAATGCCCAAATAGTCTGCTTATAACATCTGCTGTAAGGAAAGTGAGAAGATGCCACTATACAACTGCTCAGTGGCCATGGTTTCAAAAAGTCACCCCCCATTTAAAGAGATACATATTTAGAATCTAATGTTACCATTATTGTGCTGCAGGGTGATTTGACATGTTTAGCAACATTGGGGCAGATTTATCCAGGCAGTTGCGCCAGAATTCTGGCTCAATTTGCGCCAAAAACAAGCTTTTCGCCTCATTTACTATGTGCTTTAGACAGTTTTGGGCGCTTCTGCGCCGCGTTCGACAATGGGGTGTGGCTTTGTAAAAGGGGTGTGGTTTCACTGAAAGGGGCGTGGCTTAAATGCAACAAAAAATGCGCCAGGGTGTGCGACCAAATTCTGCTGAAAAAGTAAGCTAACATATAGATGGTTCAAACTGAGACTAGACAGTTCTAACCTGCGCCAGATTTATCAACACTGTGATAAATTTGGCGCATTTACACTGTCTAAAAGTAAGACACTTTTGATAAATCTGCCCCATTATGTTTCCCTGTTGCATTAAACGTGCAGTTGTGGAGACATAGGGCCACATGTATGAAAACTGTCTAGGTCTAAAACTCACTTTGTTGCCCATAGCCACCAATCAGAGCTTCTCTTTCGTTTCATATAGAGCTCTGGAAACATGAAAGGGGCACTCTGATTGGTTGCTATGGGCAACAAAGTGAGTTTTAGACCTAGACAGTTTTCATACATGTGGCCCATAATGTTGGGGAAAATCGCTGTTATGCTCCGTGGGGTCACAAGGTAGGAAGCAAAGGCTAACATTAGGAAGATGTAACGACAATAGAAAAGAAAGAAAAAAAGAAAAAAATCTGACGAAAAGTGACAGAATATAACCCTGGCAGCATGAAACCCTTGACCCTGGCCTCATGCCTTCTTACCTTGAACACATCTTCTAAACTAGTGTTTCCCAACTGTAAGTTCGGGAGCCACAGGGGCCACCTCTGCCCCTAAATATTGCTCTCTATTTGTTGCCAGCTGACAATATTGTGCATTAGTTGTGCCAGGGATGTCCTAGCATTACTGAGCACTGTTAATAGGATCAAAACAAAATCATTGGTAATTAGCACTAGGGTAACAGCTATATCATATTCTCCTTGATTGGTGATGTCTTTTTAAATGTTTGCTTTTCTGATAAGTATATGCTACGATTAAGGGCAACTGTGCTCCAAACGCATCATCATCATCATCACTTTTCTATTGGTTTGATGGAGTCATGTTTTTAATGAACAACCACTTAAGTTTTGTTTACGTGCTGTACTGTCCAAGTCTTTATCTAAGAGCCAAATCACTTTCAATTAATGTTCCTTATAGAGAACTTGTCACATAGATCATACCACACTTGCTGAAGACAGCACAGACATGCTGTTTCCAGCGCTGTGCCCCTTATTGTGTAAGTTGCAGTAGTTTTAGTGTATTTAATGCTCAAATCTGGCAGTTGGAGTCCAGCATTTCATGAAAAGAATTTATGACCTGCCCTACTTTGAATAGGTAGACAAATGTGAATAACTCTCAGGTGGGAGGGGCAAACCTTGGGTGGGTGGGGTTAATACCTGGAAAAACAACGTTACAGATGCAAATGGGTAAAAACCTCAAATAGTTGCTATAATAATGCTTATAGAAATCTCTTTGGTTTGCTCTCATGTTTTGTCCTGTAGTTACATTAACTGTTTTTTCTGCGTTTTTTTTTTCTCATGGCTTTGCCTATTTTTTCAATTAAGTGAAAATATATCCACTACCGTTCAAAAGTTTGGGGTCACCAAGACAATTTTGTGTTTTCCCTGAAAACTAATACTGTTAGTTATCAAATGAGCTGCAAAATGAATAGAAATATAGTCCAGACATTGACAGGGTTAGAAGTAATGATTTTTATTTGAAATAATCATTTTCTACTTCAAACTATGCTTTTGTCAAAGAATGCTCCCTTTGCAGCAATTCCAGCATTGCAGACCTTTGGATTCTGTTAATTTGCTGGGTAATTCTGGGGGCGTTTCACCCCATGCTTCCAGAAGCCCCCAAAGTTGGTTTGGCTTGATGGGCACTTTTTTGCGTACCATACGGTCAAGCTGCTCCCACACCAGCTCAATGGGGTGAGATCTGTGTGACTGCGCTGGCCCCTTCCATTACAGATAGGGCTTGTTCACAGGGGAGGGCCCTGTTTTTGTGATCTGTTTTAATGTTTTGGGTTTATATTAAATTTTAAAATTTTAAATAAATATATATATATACATACTTTTGTATAGTATTTATATATAATATAAATGTATAATAATATTTAAATGTATATAATAGTCTATAAATGTATTTTTAATATAAAATTTATATAAATATATATGTATACTAAATAAATTTAGTTTAAATGATTTAGTTTTATAAATGATTGTTATTAATTCATTTACATGGGGTGGGTTGAAAACTATTGGTTGATTTTAAAAAAAAAAATTGGGCGGGCGGGTTCAAAAAATCATGGTGTATGTACACTTGATTGAAAACTGGGTTAAAAAAAAGGGTTTTTTTCTTGGTCATTGATAGGTTATATTATATTTAAATTGCAGTTTGATAGGTTTTATTTAAATAAAGCATTGAAAAAAAAAACGGATCCAAAAAACAGATCCGTAAAACGCATGCAAAATGCATCCAATAGCATCCAAAAAAAAGGATCAGCTGTTGCGTTTTCTGGATCCGTTTTTTGGATGCAGTTGCATCCCGTTTTCGCCCGGTTAAAAACGGATCCGTAAAACGCATCCAAAACGGATCCAAAACGTCGTGTGAACAAGCCCATAGAATACCAGCGGCCTGCTTCTTCCCTAAATAGTTCTTGCAAGAATACACTGTCGAGTTTCACATGAAAGTTCTCTTTTTCTGGCTATTTTACGAGTTTAATCAAACCAACAAATGGTTTCATAGTTTCATAGTTTGTAAGGCCGAAAAAAGACAAGACGTCCATCCAGTTCAGCCTGTTGGAAATGGGCCTCTTTACACCTATGTAGATATTGCATTAACAACCAGACGTTTAGAATAGTTAGAATAGTCATTGACCAAATTAACAATGTATAGAGTGTATTTCTGATTCATTTAATGTTAGCTTCATTGAAAAAAACTTTTGCTTTCTTTCAAAAATAAGGACATTTCTAAGTGACCCCAAACTTTTGAACGGTAGTGTATTTAGCATCTTTATATCAAATAACATGTACAACAAATTTTACAATGCATGCTTGGCACCACAAACTATGTTGGTGCTATGTTAGTGTTATATGAGCACCAGGAAAAAAATAAAAGATGATAGGTAAATAGTGAAAAAAACAAAAGCAAAAATATGTTTTTTTCTTATTTTAGACATTTTCCATATAAAATAAATTAAATTGTACTGTACCTTTTCCCCAAACAATTTCTTTAATAGTGTTATAAAAATGGTACATGAGCAGAAAGCAACCTAAATTAGAAATGTCACTTTTCAACTTACTGATCACATTTAGATTGATCTGCAATATTGTACATAGTATGCGGATGCAATGTTTATAGTGGTAACTAAGCAACAGTAGCTGTTGCTAAGGCAACAGGACTTGTATGTATGTATGTATGTATGTATGTATGTATTTATTATTTAGACGCCAAAATAGAAGTATTTTAAATAAATAGAAACATTGACAAGGCTCATAAAAATGATCTACTATATCTTTTGCACAATAAATGTTTGTTCATGCTAAACAATATACATGCTTCATGATTTTTATATATAGTAAAATTAATTGAAGCATTTTAGTGGCCAATATATGAGTAAGGAGCTGCATGTGATTTAAATTTTCTTTTATGTGACATAAGGAATCAAACTCCATGCCAAAGACTTTCTGAATTTAGGAAAAAATTCAAGAAAAGTGCTCTTGTCACGGATGCCCCTGCGACCCTCGTCCCGGGTCACAGGCGCATCCGTGCCCCGACGCCGAGCGGCGCCCCGTCCCGCACGTCGGGTCCGTGTTCCTCTCACCCCCCTGTCACTGCCGGCGTTCACTTACCCGGCCACGCTCCTGCTCTGTCCCCCCCGCCCCTGTCCCCCCGGCCCCCACGGGGGCCCCCCCCCTGGGCGTGCGCGCGCCCGGAAAATGAAATTTTTTAAAAGGGGCCTGCGCCGGTAATTGGTCAATTTCCCGGGGACTGTTTTCCCCATTTAAGTTCCCCCCCCCCTTTTCCCCCGGCCCCCTTGCCAAATTTTTAGTGGTTTAAAGCCCCTTTTGGGGAAAGCGCTTTCCGGGAAACCCTTTCTATCTAAACCCTGTACCGAACCATCCGCCTACATTTTTTCCGACCACAAACTCTGCCGCCGCCCAAACCTTTTTGCCCGTCCACGTCCTTTTCGAACCAGACCGCCTTCCCCCCTCCTGCCCTGTCCCCCCACTAAGATTTTGCCTGATGAATCTGGGGACCCCGCCTACCCATTTCCGCCACCGGCAGGGGAAATTCCGCCAGTGGAAGCGACCCGGGGAGATTCCCCCCGCACAATCCAAAACCCCCTTTTTGGAAGGGTCCCGGTGGGGGACTGGGGCCCACTTAGATTCCGCCCCTGGTGGGGCCCTTCCCCCCAACGCCTTTCGGGGGGTCCCCGCGGGTCCCCCTACCATCCATTACATAGGATCCGGCCATGAATCCCACTAAGGAAACCCTTACCCAGCCTGGCGGGTCCCGAAAGACCGTTGGGTTTCCCCGCCAGTCCACAACGGGTCAACAGGGGCAGCAACTGAACCACCCGTCCACCATGTTTTCAGCAAATCGTCACGCCCACACAGCAACCTTTTTCCATCTCCCCGTGGTTTTTCCTGGGCCCGCGGGTTTCCCGTTTGGGGCCCCGGGGGGCCCCCAAATTCCCGGGTGGCTCCCCAACCCCAAATAACGGAGACCCGAAACTCGCAGGGGGTTTTTCCCCCCAAGTTTTAAGTACGTGGGGGGCTGATGGGCCCATCAAAATTCCCCCTTTCCCCCAATGTGCGAAATGCTTTTGTTTGGGCAGCCTGCCCTCCCGGGAAGGGCCCCCGGGATTTGGGGTTAAAAACCCTCTGGGACAGAAAGATTCCGGTGAAGGCGGAAACCCACAGTCCATTCCTCAGTGAGTTCCGCATGTGTTCGAGGAACCACCCGTGCATCCTCCGCTGAGACAGCCTCCTAAACCTACGCCAGGGAATCTGTCTGTGGGAGACTAGCGGTGCAAATTTCCCCACTTTAGCCTCAAACTGTCATGGAAGAGCCGCTCTGTGGCCACCTTCAAAAAAGGGCTCTCAAGCCGAGTTTTAAGGACTCTTGGGCCCTAGAGACATCCCATCTTCCCTCAGTGACTTGATCCGGGTTAGCTACCCGCAATTTATGTCGCTTCTTTGAACGGGAAGAGGAACTTCGGGAAGAGGCCCCTAGCCCACCTCGCCGTTTCCTCGCCTGGCACCGGGGTTCCAGAGGCCTCCTGACCACAGTCCCAAACCCACCGAGGAGCCAGCAGATTGACCGGGTTCGTCTCACTGGCAGGTTGGCCCAGCGTCAGCAAAGGAACTTGCCCTCTACCCTTTCCGAGGAGTTTGTCCCAAGTCCAAGCATGCGGGAAACTCCTGCACCTAGGTTCTGTGGAGAGCATTCCTAGGTGCAAACTCCTCCTCTCACCCTGCTGATGCCAGTACAAAGGGCGTTTCTGAAGCTGGAAACTCGTTCAAGTTCCGGGGTTTTTCTGGCTCAGCCGGAACTTTATCCATCAGTCTCTGGTGAGACAATCTCTTCCCGGGGGTTTCCCCCTGGAGAAAACCCCTCTTAACTCTCTGTCAGCGGGAGCTGCTTACGACACCATCCAGTTTGCCACCCAAACCACTGTCCCTCCACGTGGGCGCTACATAAGGAAGAATCTCCTTCTACGTGTTGCCTTTGCTCCTCCGGCGGTCCTCCTCGGACTTCCATGGCTGCGGCTCCACTCTCCTATGCTGGACTGGACGTTTGGGGAAGTAACTCGTTGGGTCCCAACTGTCGGGCGTTGTTTGGTGTGCCTCGCCGGTGCTTTCCTGCTCCCCCCTCGACCCTTCGTAGCCCGCCGTCCTGCCGCCCGAGTATCTGGATACGCTATGTGTTTTTCTGAAAAACAACCGAAGTCTTTCCCCCGCATGTCCTTAGACTGCCCCATTGACTATTGCCTGGCACCAGTCCTCCTCGGGGCAGAGTCTACCCCTTATCTGTTCCAGAGACACAAGCCAAAGTCGAATACGTTCCCGGAGAAACTCGAGGCTTCATTCGAAAGTCCTCTTCTCCCCGGTTTCGGGTTCTTTTTTCGTAAAAAGAAGGAGGTTTCTTACGGCCCTGCATAGACTAACGGGGGCTGAACAAAATCACGGTGAAAAACCGGGACCCTCTGCCGTTGATCACAGAGCTCTTTGACCGTCTGCGGGGCCAAGGATCTTTTTCCAAGCTGGGTCTGAGAGGGGCCTACAATTGGTCCGAATCCCCAAGGGCGATGAATGGAAGACGGCCTTCAACCCCCAGGGACGGAAATTTGAGTACCCTTTGATGCCCTTCGGACTGTGTAATGCCCTGCCGTCTTCCAGGCTCGTAATGAATCTTCAGAGATCTCCTCTACACCTGCTAGTGGTTTACCTAAAGATATCTTGGTAAATCTCCTGACCTTTGAACCCAACCGCAGCCATGTTCTCAGGTGTTTAAGCTTTTTCCGAGAGAACCATCTGTATTCCAAGCTGGGAAGTGCCTCTTCCCAAACCAGCCTTCCGTTTCTGGGTACATCATTTCTGACCAAGGCCTAGGATGGATCCAGCGAAACTGTCACCGTGTTTTAGTGGGCCCCCCCATCGCCTGCGAGCCATAAGCGCTTCCGGGGTTTTGTAACTACTACGCCATTTATTCCCACTTTCTACCAGTGGGACCCATAGTGGCACTACAAAAACACCCACCCCCACTGCCCCGAAACTGAAGAGGGATTCTCTAAGCTTAAGTCTGCCTTTCCACAGCATCTATCTTTCGCGCCGGACCCCCGCGAACCCTTCTTGTTGGAAGTAGTGCCTCGTCTGTGGGGTCGGAGCAGTTTTTTACGCAAAAAGGCCACCGGTGTGTGGTTCTTTTCCAAGACGTTCTCCTCGGCCGAGAGGAAAATACACTATGCGACCGGGAGCTACTAGCTATCAAATTTGCTTTGGAGGAATGGCTTATCTACTGGAAGGGCTCGCCACCCACCGCATCTATTCGACCACAAAAACCTTCAATACCTCCAGACGGCTCACGACTTAACCCACCCAGGGTAGGTGGGTCGCTCTTCCTCCCGTTCGACTTCAGATCCACTTTCCGGGCCCGCAGAAAAGAACGTGAAAGCACGCTCTCTCCGTTTTCCCCTGACATGGTGGGTGAAGAGACTTCTCCGGGGCACATAATTCCCCCAGAACGTCTTATCTCGGCTGCTCCAGTTGACCCGGAAGGTTCCTCGGGGAAGACCTACGTAAGCCCAGCTCTTTCCCCAGACGTATCTTGAAATGGGACATTGCTCCTTGGTGGCCGGTCATCCCGGCCCCCAAAAACATTCCTCTTGATATCCCGGTTCTATTGGTGGCCAGAGCTTCGTTAAGGGTGTCAAGACTTTGTTGAGTCTTGTAACCTGTGCCCGCACAAGAGCCCTCCACAACCGGCAGGCCTACTACATCCACTACCCATCCCTACTCAGCCATGGACCCATATTTCGATGGACTTTTGTAACCAATCTCCCTCCCTTTTTTCTGGCAACACCATTGTTTGGGTTTATCACTGATCGGTTTTCCAAAGATGGCCATTTTCCCGCTACCTGGCCTGCCGCCTGCTTTCCCCGCCTTGGGAGAAACTGTTCTTTCTCGCTTTCGTCCCGCATGGACCCCTCAAAATTGTTTC
>JAODAL010032854.1:0-22500 GCA_025379985.1 Phyllomedusa bahiana
ATGTGGTTTAAGTGGCATTTTTCCCCCTCACAATTTTTAACAGTGGCTGAGAAGTAATTTTATAATTTTTTGGGTCATGCTGCTTTGAAATGCAGCAATACTACAGGTCCTATTAAAAAAAAAATGTTGTTTTTAACAGACATTTGTTCTTCACAATTGACCAAAGTGGCTCAAGGGCCCATGCTTTGAATTTTGGGGGGCCAATTTTGCTGTGACATGCAGCTATACTACAGGTCCTATTCAAAAAAAATGTTGTTTCTAACAGACATTTTGTTCTTCACAATTGTCAAGAGTGGCTAAAGGGGTGATGGTGCTGTCAGAAACAGGAATAGGTAGGACACTGTTAATGGACACATATTGCAAAATGACTTTTTTTTTGCAAGATCTTTAACATAGCTATCAACCCCTGTATTGAGACAACCCATTTAATACAATGAAAAAAGAGAAACAAAGACATGGTGAGATTCCATCCTATTTTAAAATGTGTTTTTCTTAGAATTAAAGTACTAAAAAACTTGCATGTACAAAATAGCTGTTAAAAAAATTCCTCTGAATTGTACAAGGGAGGTACAGGAAAACTTGACCAATGTGGGTTATTCAGAGGACATGGAGTATGGACACGGACAGAGAACAAAGAAACAGAGACCTTTTCCTCCAGCACTTTGGGAGTAAAATGAGAAAAAGAATCCCAAAGATAAAGGGCACCTGGTGTAACAGGAGCGTTAACCACCAGTATTTCCAAGTGAAGCTCAATTGGTCCACACTCATACGGAGGGGCAAGCGCTACCCAGGTATTGACTGTGTACAGAGGAAGGCTGGAGTTCTCACACTTCCTTTCCGCACTCTGCTTCAGCACGACATTTTTTCGTTGCTGCGTCATCAGGGCATTTTAACCTGTGTGTTAAAAAGATGACGGAACGCCAGCCGGGCTTTCACCGCACCCACTGTAACTCCCGGGCCCTGGGTCATGCTGTGCCCAGGACAGGTATAGTCAATGTCCAGTTCAACTAAAATGGTGGTTGAAAGACTCCTTTTTCCGGCACTTTTTAAATGTCGGGGTCATGCAGGTTTGGGGCTCATGCTGTGGCCCAGGACAGGTATAGTCAATGTCCAGTTAAACTAAAAAAGGTGGTCTGAAAGACTCCTTTTTCCGGCACTTTTTAAATGTGGGGGTCATGCAGGTTTGGGGGTCATGCTGGGCCCAGGACAGGATAGTCAAAGTCCAGTGAAAAATAAAAATGGTGGTTTTAAAGACTCCTTTTCCGGCACTTTTAAATGTGGGGGTCATGCTGGTGTGGGGCCCATGCTGTGGCCTAGGAGAGGTATAGTCAATGTCCAGTTCAACTAACTTGGTGGTTGAAAGTCTCCTTTTTCCGGCACTTTTTTATTGTGGGGGTCTGGCTGGTTTGGGGCTCATGCTGTGGCCCCGGACAGGTATAGTCAATGTCCAGTTCAACTAAAATGGTGGTTGAACGACTCCTTTTTTCGGCACTTTTTAAATGTGGGGGTCATGCAGGTTTGGGGCTCATGCTGCGTTCCAGGACAGGGATATTCAATGTCCAGTTCAAGTAAAATGATGGTTCAAATCATACTGCCTTCTGGCACTTTTGAATTTGTGGGTGATGCAGGTTTAAGGGTCAGGCTGTGGTACAAGACAGGGATAGTAAATGGTCTGTGACTTTTTTTCTGTGACTTTTATAACCTAAGTGTGTTGCCTAAGATTTAGCACGTATCCATTTGACTGTTGTGGATGTTAATTTCAGCTTCTCCAGCCTTATTTGGGTGTAATAATGAAGGTGTTGTTGCTCTCCCATAGACTTTAATGGTCATCGCGCATAATCGACGCTCACTATCGAAAAACCTTATCGATAGCGGCCGACTATCGACTATCGATCGATCTCGATAGCCAACGCAATCGCTCAACACTACGAACGGCGCAAGTGTGAACTCAGACCTTGAGCCTTCCTTAGCAGGCAGTCCAGACCGGGGTAGCGCTTTAGAAATTTCTGGCCGACGAGGTTCATGACGTTTGCCAGGCAAGGGATGTGCTCCAGCCTACCGACCTTAAGGACGGCCAAGAGATTTCGACCGTTATCGCACACCACCTTGCCTGGCACAAGGTTCTTGTCACCCAGCCAGCGCTCGGTCTCGTTGCGAAGCGCTGTCCACAGCTCCTGACCTGTGTGTTGACGATCTCCAAGCCAGATTCATTTCAACACGGCTTGTTTTCTCTGGGCACGTGATGCTAAAAGTGGACCTTGGGGGAAAGAACCCTGCACCATTCCTACGGTTTTGAAGAGCGAGCGCCGAGCCAGAGAGCCACTGTCACCACCAGAGACATCCACCCAGCTCAACCAGTGAGCTGCCACAGAGATATAGCGGACTTGGCCATGCTTACTAGTCCATGTGTCGGTGGTCGGATGGACTTTTCCGGACACAGGGCAGGGATGGCTTTTCGGGAAAAAAAAATACCTGCTCGGCATCTGGTATTTGGCGCAGGCAAAGACCATGACATGGCGGAACCCATCTGTGTCCACCAGAAGGAAAGGCAACATTTCCAAGGCCAAAAGCCTGGCAACGCCAACATTCAGGCTTTTGGCTTTGGGATGGTTTGGGTTTAAGTTTTTCTTCTGCTCCCAAATCTGGTAGACAGAAGGCTGGCTGCTAGACTGGCCGCTGTACGGCGTGCAGGTCAAACTGGTGAAGAAGAAGGGGTAGGATGGGTCTCTGGCGGTGGTGGTGGTTCTCGGGCGATGGTGGAGGTTGAAGTGGAGACTGAACCTTGATCATGATGCTGAGAGACATGGTCAGCTGAGGAACGCTTGGTCTTGGAAGTGGCGGAGGAGGAGGAGGTGGAGACAGAGGGTGTGACAGTGGATGGAAGCCCTGGCTCGGTGTGGCCTTTTTTCGCCAAGTGTTCCCTCCATTTCAACTCATGCATCTGCTGCATGTGACTAGACATGTTGGCGGTGGTTAAACACCTAAGATTCTTCCCTCTACTGATGCATTTATGGCAAAGGTGGCATGTGACATCGCTGGGTGAACCAGAGTCTTGATCAAAAAAGGCCCAGGCATGAGAGGTCCTGGACCTTTTTGACAGTGATAAGCAAGGAGCGGTGTTTCCACTGATCATGGCTAGGTGCCCTCTCCCTTTTTATGGCGAGACCCATACTGACACTACCCCATCTTCTTCCTCCTCGTCCAGTGATGAAGCGCTCGCAAGCAAATTCTGCTGAAAAGACCACGTTGGATCCGCAATGTCGTCTTCATCATCATCATCATCAACATCATCATCTATACAGGTGACTTCCTCATCCTGACTTTCTACATCCTGGAGTATGCGGGCTACAAGCAACAGGCACTGCAAGGCATTGCCGACCGCCCGGGATTTTTGCTGATTGACCGGCTTCCTTCTCCACCTCCGAAAGCATCAGTGATTGGGCGTCAGAGCAGACAAAATCATCCACTTTGGCCTCTTGATCTTTTGAAATGCCTTCTGACCTCAACCGCATTTTGTCATCAAAGAGGTCTTCAGAAAATGGATTATCAATATTGGTGGATACACGAGTTGATATTTGGGCTGCCTTTGTGTTGGACGGATGCTGATGATGATGACGACATTTGTGACCGTGACTGGGAGGACGAGGAAGTAAGACTGCTGGATGCAGGTTGCATTAACCACTGAAGAACAGGTTGGCGACGCTGTTCATTACTGACATTCACAGGGCACCGACCCAGCGATGACAGGCCTGACGGTCCTGCAACCGACGATCCGCTGGCTCGTGTGTTGTCGCCAGCACTGGAAGGAGCACCTTCTCTCGTACCTCTACCTCCATGTCCTACACCCCTCTTTGCTCGCTTACCACCTGCATTTCGCTCCATGATCAGAAAGATAAAAATTTAGGAAGGCATGGAAGAGTTTTTGACTGTCTCTTATTGAAAGACGGCAAATCGCAGCTATTCTTAAATCCCTCTAATTTCCTACAGCCAACTAGGATTAGAAACTGAATTGTTTCTAGCGAATACCTGTGAAATGCGGTCTGGTGGAAGAACCGTAAGACAAAATCAACCTTAAGTTCTTCCTTCAGTCCCAGGGATTTACAACTGCCCAGTAGGACTAGGAATTGATAGTTTTCAACAAACTATCATACAAGTGCGCTATCTGCGCCAAACTGAGATTCAGCAAGCGAATAAAAATATTCAGAAGTTACACGGATGAGAAATTGCGTTTTTTGAAGCAATGACAAACGAGAACAGTTACTAGAAAATGTTTATATCAGAATTGTCATACAACGTGGCTATTTGAAAAAAAGCTAGGGCCGCACCACGTGCAATACAGCTATTTAAAAGTTACACGGATAACAAATGGTGGTTTTTGCACCAATGAAATACACCAACAGTAACTACAAAATTTCTGTATCCTAATATAAGTACATGGTGGGTCTTTGAACAAAACTGGGCTGCGCCAAAGTGAAAAGCACCTATTTAAAAGTTATATGGATAATAAAAGGTGGGTTTTGCACCAATGAAATACACCTGCAGATACTAGAGAATTTCTGTATCCTAATATAAGTACAAGGTGGGTCTTTGAACAAAACTGGGCTGCACAAAATAAAAGGTACAATTTCACCTTAGGTGCGAGGTGTGCTGGCCAAAAACTGGTAAAAAAAAAGCCATTTCAATGCAGGTTTAAAGCAGTCTGGGCTGCACAATATACACTCTCCATTCAAAAGCCAGCCTGCCTGCCTGCCTGTATGTCTGTGTTCACCCGCACCTCCCCGCCCCCCGCGGCTGTACAGCGCTAGATGCTTCTTTAAAAGTCTCTAACTAACTAAAAGCTGAAATTCTCTAATCTACCTATGTTCTAATGTTCACAGCTAAAAGCATAGTTGTCTGTATGAATAAAGAGAACTGTATCTCTGAGCTGAGCTGTATTGAGAGAGACCTAGCACACGTCCTGCTCTAGTGAGAGACACTGAAACACTGATGATGAACAGGAAACGCTTTTCTATGCAAAACGAGGTCATGTGATTTTTTCCAGCCAATGACAACCATACACATCACAGTCATGACGTCGCACACCCAGCTCACACTGCTCTATGCTCTAAGCTGATTTGCTGGCCGCCAAAATGACAGGAAGCGCGCGAAAATGGCGCGATAGTAATAGATTATGCGCAGATTCTCACCTAAAATATTGCGTGATCGGAAATTTCCGATCAGCCTAAAAATTATACTTTGCCGATTATAATCGCTCATTCCTAATGAAGATCAAACCATGCTCTCTATGCATATTTGAGCATGGCACAACCTTCTACAACACCCTAAAGGCTCTCTGCAGCCAGGAAATACAGTAGCTGTTTTTTAACGTAATTACGCGGAGATTCTCACCTAAAATATTGCGTGATCGGAAGTTTCCGATCAACCTAAAAACCGTGCCGATTTCAACTTTGTCGATTATAATCGCTCATCCCTAGTCGCGAGTAATACATGTCAATGGGGCCCGTGCTTCGGGAGTACGCGCTGATCAGCACGACTCCCAAAGCACCCGGCGTATTGCGATGCGTACTGTATGCACCGCAATTACGCCATGTAAACATAGTTCAAAACACCACTCTTTTGCCATTTTACAAATAAAAAAAGTTAAGCAAAATTGGTATCATCTTGGCCGAGAAAGTCTGATCTTTTAAAACATAACATCATTTATCCCATAAGGTGAACACAGTAGAAGAAAAAAAATCCCAATGCCAAGCAGTTAGTGGTTTAAATATGGGGGAGTAATCGATCAACAGGGCTAGACATGTCGCAAAATTACCGACTTGAGTGATAATGCTGGATGATCAGTCTCAGAAATGGTAACAATAGTGGATAATGCAGTACTCAGGACAATTGTAATGCAGGTACAGAAAGACAGTGGTTATAGATGATTCTAAACTCAGGAAGATGGATAAAATAATTTGTCTCCAAGACCGACTTAACCAATTGGCTTGCTGTGTGTCAGGGTTCAGCATGCGGTGGACTGGGTGAATAAATTACAGGGAGGGGCTGACGATTACCCAGATGTTGTGGTCCATGTTGGAACGGATGACAGAATACATGGTAGATGGAGGACTCTTAAGAATTATTTAAAAGAACTAGGCTCCATGCTGAAGGGAAGGACCTCCAAGGTTGTGTTCTCCAGAATACTGCCTTTGCCATGCGCAGCACAGGAAAGACAGCAGGAACTTAGAGAGTTAAAGACATGTCTTAAGGGTTGGTGTAAGGCAGAAGGGTTTGGGTTCTTAGAGCACTGGGCTGACTTGTCGTTGGGGTGAAACCTGTTTTATGCAGATCATTTTCATCTGAATAGAAGGGAGTCTGTTGTGCTGGGGGAGAGAATTCTAGAAGGAGATGGCAAAATATTTAAACTAGGGAGGACAATCTACAAAATGAAAGTGTCAATATGTAAGAGAGGGCGCAAACTATATTGATGGATGGAGAAGTGGACTGTGGGTTGGATGTGAAGACTAGCACAGGACATCTATATGTTAAAGACCAGCATTGAAGATATATGTGCCCACCAAACTTTATGTAATCATATTCAATCTACTGAATGCGTAAAACTGTAAGGGAATATAAAGTCAGAAGTCACAAAGTCACAAAGGTCAGAAGTCTAGCTGGAGGTTCTAGTTCTAGAGGAACAGATTGATATAGTTGGTTTTGCTAATATATGGCTGGACTCTTCATATGAATGAGATGTTAACCTTCAGAGTTTTACACTATTTTGAAAGGACTGGGCAAACAGGAAGGGAGAAGGAGTATGTCTGTATGTAAGGAGTGATATGAAAGCAACTGTGAAAAAAACAGTTGTGACGTTGTGAAGATTGTGAGGATGTGGAATCCTTGTGGGTGGAAACACAGGAGTTTATGGCTGAAAACATAATTTTTGGTGCAATCTATAGACTCGCCAACAGCATGAAGACGTTTGAGGGTGAGTTGCATAAACAAATATGGCGGGCAGCACAATCGAGTACAGTGGTGATAATGGGTGACTGCATTAACTGCAAAAGGGAAACAGTTTCTCTACTTGTCACAGGACAATTTTATGGGCCACTTTGTTGAAGATCTCACTAGAACTGATGCTCTGTAGGGATCTGGTAGTTCCTAACAAAGCAGAACTTGTTGTAGTGGTCACTGTTTCTGAAAACCTTAGTAACAGCGAACACAATATAATCAGTTTTAATCTAAACTGAAAAAAAAACAAGCACAGGGTGGGAGGGCAAAAAATTTAGGGCGACATGTCTGAAAAGTGGCGTATCTATGGCAGTTTTAGGAGCATTAAATCAGTGTAAAGTGCGCCTGAAAGTCCGATACTTTCTAAAAATTGGCGTCAGGTATACCTTGCATAGATTACTTAATGCGCCTAAAATGGCACATTATTTCAAAAGAGGGCACATTGCATCAAAAAAGGGCGCTTTGTATCAAAAAAGTCAGCAGTGTATCAAAAAAGGGGGCATCGAATCAAAAAAGGGGACATTGTATCAAAAAAGGCGGCATGGTATCAAAAAAAGTGGCATTGCATCAAAAAAGGGCGCATTGCTCAACACTCGGCACATAGCATATCATGGGTAGTATATGGTATGCATCTATCGAGGCTCATTGCCCGACGGGGGCGCATAACATATGTAAGGCACCTCAATAGGCGCATTTCGCGATGGGGGCGCACAGTGCACCATATTTAGGCACATTACAAAGTGTCATTCTCAGCGTATAATGCGCCTAGTTTTGATGTGTGACAGTCCATTTACAACAAGAATATGGTGTAAAAAGTGGGTTTGCCACAAAATAGAACGAAAAACTGACGTTGGCGTGTTGGGACATGTCGCCCTTAATTTAAAAAAGGCCAATTTCCCTTTACTGAGGGCTGCTCTACAGGACATAGACTGGAAATAGCTATTATCAAATAATGATGTAGAAGCTGAATGGAAGATTTAAATATACTTTTGCTGAACTATATTTCAAAATGTATTCCTGTAGGTAATACATATAGCCAATTAAAATTAAATCCAAAATGGCTTTTACTCTCTGTAAAAAGGGCAATAATAAAAAAGGGCATCTAGAAACTATGTCTGAGGGGTCAGCATTAGACTTTGAAAATTACAAAGTGCTTAATAAAATCTGTAAAAAAAATTGATAAAAACAGCAAAAATAAAAAAATAAAGGCAGGTGGCCAAACCTTAAAAAAATGTAAACTTATAAATGCAAAAAAGCCAAAGTCACAGCATGTAGGATGTTTAAATAACAGTAATGGGGAGTTGGTAACTGGGAATCAAGGGAAGACAGAGCTACTAAATGCATTATTTAGCTGTGTAAATACCGGGCCTGATATGGGTGGTGTTAGTGCTAATTTGGTGGTGCTATCAATAAATCATCTGATATAATTAACTGGCTTAATGTAGAAATCATCCAACTTAAGTAAACTAAATTTGAACAAGGCTTCAGGTCCTGAAGGCTTAAATCCAAGAAATCTTAAAGGGGTTTTCTTGCTACAAAGCTTAGCTTTCAATATGTGGGGAACAGAAAATTAAGACTTTTTCTAAATACATTACTCTATTGTCATTGTCTTTGTCATGAAATAGAGAGATTTTATCTGCTCCGAGTGCACAAAAGTTTCACTGGTGACCATTCATATCTCCCTTCCTGATTAGACAGAGAGCAGGGTCAGAGCTCACTTCTTAGCTTTTGGGCTTTATGTATGAAAACTGTCTAGGAGTAAGACTGTCTTTGTTCCTCATAGCAACCAATCAGAGCTTAGCTTTCATTCCATAAAGTGCTCTGGAAAAACAAAAACTATGGGCAACAAAAGCTATAGGCAACAAAGACAGTCTTAGGGTATATTCACACAGTGTCTTTTAGATCATATTTAGGGGCATAATTGCAATGTAACTATAATAATTCATAGCTCTCACTGAGTGCTATGAATTAACTCCGGGGTTTAGAGTAGTGAATGGGGCTAGTCCCCCCTCTCTCCCCACACGTTAGAAGTACATGCTGGTCAGCGGATACTCCTAAAACAACTGACATATGGCACCGCATACTGTATGCGCCGTAGTACACCATGTGTACATACCCTTACTGATAGGCAGTTTTAGCTTTTGTTTACATATAAGGACTTTTTGCCACTTCGTGGAGCACGGTAGCTTTGTTTACTCAAGTCCGCTGTCTTGGGGGAATCCTGGACTCCGCTCTATCTTTCAAACCGCACATCCAAACCCTCGCCTCTGCCTGCCGCCTCCACCTGAAAAACATCTCTCGCATCCGCTCATTCCTCAACTATGACACCACAAAAATGCTGGTCCATGCCCTTGTCATCTCCCGCCTAGACTACTGCAACATCCTTCTCTGTGGCCTCCCAGCTAGCACCCTCGCTCCCCTCCAATCCATCCTTAACTCTGCTGCCCGTCTTATCCACCTCTCTCCTCGCTACTCCTCTGCCTCTCCCCTCTGCCAATCCCTTCACTGGCTTCCCATTGCCCAGCAAATTCATTTCAAGCTACTAACCATGACATACAAGGCTCTCCATGACCTCTCTCCTCCATACATCTCTGCCCAAATTTCCAGGTATCTCCCCTCACGCAATCTCCGCTCCTCACAGGACCTTCTCCTCTGCTCCCCCCTTATCAGCTCCTCACACAACCGTCTCCAAGACTTCTCTCGTGCTTCCCCCACACTCTGGAACTCACTGCCCCAACACATCAGACTCTCCACTCCCCACTCTCCACTCCCCACTCTCACCAACTTCAAAAGTAACCTGAAAACCCATTTCTTCAGGCTTGCCTACAACCTTCACTAAACTTGTCACTACTTCCCCCTCATACATGTCTGCCCCCCACCTCCTGTCTCTTTCCCCCTCCTTGTAGATTGTAAGCCCTCGCGGGTAGGGTCCTCTCTCCCTCTGTCGTGCCAATTGTCATTGTTCATTTATCTTTGTACTCGTTTGACTTATGTATTGTATGTAACCCCTCGATTGTACAGCGCCCTGGAATCAATGGCGCTTTAAAATAAATAATAATAATAATAATAATAATAAATACACAAATTAAATATCCTGCACTTATGTCTTTGTTATGTCTCAACTAATTATAGAGGAGCTGCATATGCTCATTACCGCTATAAAACCACCAATAGCCTGAGGAGGCAGTGTAAACCTGAAGCTGCCTATGACTCTGCGAAACAGCATGGTGAGAAAATCCCTTTTAACCCCTTAAGGACCCTGGACGTATGAGTACGTCCCAGGGTCCATAAGGGGTTTTGCAGGGGATCACTCCGCGAACCCCCGCACAGCCGGCGGGTGTTAGCGGCTAATCGCCGCTAACACCCGGCCGTTACAGCGCGAATGGGCAGCGTCGCCCACACGTGCTGTTTAACCCTTCAGATTCCGCGGCAAAGATGGCCGCGGCGTCTGAATGAATGACGATCGGTGCCGCACACCGATCGTCAGGGTGATCGGCGTCGCCACAGCATAGCTGCAGCGATCTGATCCCCGGACATGGCAGCTGGGAGCCTTGGGAAGGCTCCTGTCACTTCCATGTCCTGGTTTGCCCCACTTCCGCACGTCCGCAAACAGGAAGTGAGGAAACTGCCATCTTAGTACAGTCTAATGCATTGCCTATGCAATACATTAGACTGTATTGACAATCGCTCCACCTAGTTGTCAAGCACCATAGGTGGCCTCAATGTTAAAGTAAAAAAAAATAAAAAATAAAGTTTTACAGTACAAAAAAAAAGTATTAAACGTTCAAATCACCCCCCCTTCCCCATTCTACCAATAAAAACAATAAAATAATAAAAAGTTACACATATTTGGTATCACTGCGTCTGAAAAAGTCAGATCTATAAAAGTACAACATCATTTATCCCGGACGCTGAACACCGTGGAAGAAAAAAAATTCCAAACGCCAAAATTGCGTTTTTTGGTCATTTTACGTCACTTAAAAAATGGAATAAAAGTTATCAAAAAAGTCGCATGCATTCCAAACTGCTAGCGATAAAAAGTACACTCCGGCTTGCAAAAAATGCACTCTCACTGACGTCCATAGGTGTTAGTACAAAAAAGTTATTGGTCGCACAAACTGGCGCCACGCCATAAATTTAAAAAATAGAAAAAGTTTGGAATTTTTTTACGGTACCAAACATAGCGGAAACCCTACATGTTTGGTATTGCCGGATGCATATCAACCTGTAGAATACAGATAACACATTGTATTGACCGAAGATTGAACGGCATAAAAGCAAACCCCTGCAAACATGGCGAAAAAAATATTTTTTTCACAATTTGTACCACTTGGAATTTTTTTGCGGTTTCCCAGTATTTTCTATAGTACAGTGAATAACACCATTAGAAAGTATCTCTTGCCCTGCAAAATAAAAGCCTTTATATGTCTATGTAGGTGATAAAATAAAAACGTTATGGCTCTGGAAAGGCGAGAAGGGAAAAACGAACGTGTCAACAAAAAAAGATGCCGGGTCCTTAAGGGGTTAAAGAACTCAGCTCAATTATTTCTGTGCCTCTGTACATAATGTTTAGAGAATCCCCAGTGACTGGCGCAAGGCAAATATGGTTCCCATCTCAAAAATTGCTACAGGTCTTACCAAGTAAGTTAAACGTCTATAGTGTATAATCTATTTGAGGGGCTCTTTCATTGAGTCCATAATAGGAAACTACTTGTCGAGATCATCCACTGGAGTACCAGACCCTCCAAATCCACAGTAGCATCCATAGCCATTGTATTCATCCAGGGGACGGCTGTCCGGAATTTTGCACTTTATTATTTTTCTGAACTGCAGGAGGTTTCTGGGTTGAGGTCGGCCTGAGACCAATGTCACTGTAGAGAAACAAATAGTTTAACAGTGACAAAGTCACTGGATAGACAGATGAAACATAACCTTTATTCATTATTTAAAAGGTCTAGTACCAAGTAGAATGTAATACACATAAGTAAAAATGGGTATACACCCTCCTACTATGCTTCAGAAGTAATAGAAGTATAATTTTATCTTGTGACTTCCTTTAATTGTTGTTAGTAACAAGCGGCAAAAAAGGGTAGGGGGGAGCGACTTGGCCTGCCAAAAACATTAAGGGGGACATGTCTGAAAACTGTCTTGGTCTAAGACTTTTCTTGTTGCCTATAGCAACCAATCAGGGTTCCCCTTTCATTTCTTCAACGCACTAAATGAAATGAAAGGGGAACCCTGATTGGTTGCTATAGGCAACAAGAAAAGTCTTAGACCAAGACAGTTTTCAGACATGTCCCCCTAAATGTCTTCAAAGAGGTCCATTATCAAAGAAAGATCAAAAGAGTGTCCCTCTGTCTGGCTACTGCACAAAATTATGAAATAATTAATGTATAATATGAAATAGAATAGTAGAAACAGCTATTCCATCCAATGGGATCCCTTACAAAAATATATCTGTTAAATGCATAATGCATTAGTTATGGGTGATGAATACCATTGTATGGTATGTCATAGGCACTCTGCAAAATACAGTATACCCAATCTAAAACATAAAATGTAATAAATATAATTAAAATCAATTAATAAAGATGTCCCTTAAATAAAGAAAACAACACTCAAAAATACGAGAAAGTACACTGTTGTGATATAAGTATGGACCATGGACCAGTTCACAGTTTCAGGAGACACTGTGTGAATTCCTTAGTCCAATGAAATGTATACCACCATGATGTTGATGGTATACTCAAAAGTCTTAAGTATACAAAAATGTGGGTCAAGCTGCAACAAGGAAGGGTGTATAGGTAAAGCACATGTTCAATGTACAGCTAGCTATCTTTTATTAAGATAGTGTACTTTCTCGTATTTTTGAGTGTTGTTTTCTTTATTTAACCCCTTACCACCAGAGCCAGTTTTGGCCTCTCTGACACAGCCCCATTTTTGAAATCTGACATGTCACTTTATGTGAGAATAACTTTTTGACACTTTAACCTATCCACGTGATTCAGAGATTATCTTCTTGTGACACATTGTGCTTTACATTAGTAAGAAATTCTGGTCCAAAAAGTCCTTGTTTACTTGTGAAAAATTGTAAAAATTTACCATTTTCAAACTTCGAAAATTTCTATGTGTAAGACAGATAGTTATTCCACTCAAAATAGTTTATAACTAGCATCAACCATATGTATACTGAAGGTTGGCATAATTTTTTAAATGTCTTTTTTATGACATTAGTGGGCTTAGAAATTTAGTAGTAATTTTAAAATTTTCAAGAAAATTTGCAATATACATATTTTTAGGGACCAGTCCAGTTCTAAAGTGATCTTGATTGCCCTGTATGTTAGATACCCCCATAAATGATTTCATATAAAAAACTACACCGCTTAAAGTATTCAAAACAGCATTTAGGAAGTTTATTAACTATTAATTCCAAAATTTCACTTTTTTGCAGATTTTCAATTTTTACCCATTATTCACAAGAACACGTTAGATGTGATGAGGAAAATTAAACTTAATAATGATTTCGCAGATTCTGCCGTTTTCAGAGATATCCCATATGGGGCCCTAGTGCGCTATTTGGCTCAACCACAAGCCCCATAGAAGGAGCACCTACCAGACTCTGGGGTCTCATTTTCATTACGATTTCATTTAGGCGCCATTTCAGGTTTGCGGACACCCTAAGGTGCAAAAACGTAATAAACACCTCTAAAAAGACCACATATTGGAAACGAAACCCCTTAAGGAATATATCCAGGGGTGTAGTGAGTATTTCAACTCCACAGGTGTTTCACAAATTTTTTTTAGCATTAGGCTGTGAAAATGAAGAATTTTTGTTTTTCCAGCAATCTGCAATTTTAGCTGAAAATGTAGAATTTTTACAAAAAATCCTGGAAAAAAATCACCCCAAATTTTGTTATGCAATTTCTTCCAA
Source organism: Phyllomedusa bahiana (assembly GCA_025379985.1). Classification (NCBI taxonomy): domain Eukaryota; kingdom Metazoa; phylum Chordata; class Amphibia; order Anura; family Hylidae; genus Phyllomedusa; species Phyllomedusa bahiana. The sequence goes on from JAODAL010032854.1 coordinate 13,922, forward strand.
GTCCGGCAATGACAGGGCGCATGACAGGTCGTACAAGGGAGGGAGCGCTATTTGGCTTTTGGAATGCAGATTTTGGTGGGTGTCATGTTGCATTTGCAAAGCCCACACAGTATCAGAACAGGTGAAACCTTCCATAAGTCACCCCATTTTGGATTCAACAACCCTCATGGATCTCATCTAGGTGTGTATTCTGTATTTTGGGCACACAGGTGTTCCATAGTTTTTTTTTTTTAGCATTGGGCCATGAAAATGGGGGGAGGGAAATGCAGTTTCGTCATTGTTTTTCGGGTTTCAATTTTACAGCATTCACCGTACGGGATAAAGGACAGGATAATTTTACTATGGGGGTTGGTATAATTACAACGATATAAATTTTATATAGTTTTTTATGTTTTATTAGTTTTACACAATAGAAATATGTCTATAATAGCCTCAGCCAATCAGCACTAGGCTTGCTGTTGTCTTATAATGACAGCCATAACTTTTTTTATTTTGCTGTGTACGTAGCTGTGTAGTGGCTTGCTTTTTGCTGGATGAATTTATGTTTTTATTGGTACCATTATGGGGTCATATGATGCTTTGATCACTTTTTATTAAGGTTTTTCTGAGGAATTTTGAACAAAATACAGCAATCCTGATAGTGTTTTTTATTTTTATTTTTTTGCAGCGGTCACCATGCGGTATAAATGACATGCTAGCTTTACTCAGCATGTCGATATGATTACGGCGATACCCAATTTGTATTTTTTTATGTTTTACTGCTTTTACACAGTAAAAACACTTTTATTCAAAAAGAAAAACATGTTTTAGCCTTTTTCCTCTATTTCAATCTACTGTAGTTCATAACTGTAATTGGCTCAAACTGCCGATCCCCCTTCCCATTCAACCAATCACAGCCGGTGCGCTCCGCCTCATAGACTTTACTGTCAGTACCATTCATGACATCACGCCGCACTTCATTTATTGTGAGTGCGCCCTGGCCTATAAACTACACTGGAACCTTTCTTTGTCGCACCCCAGTTATTTTCAGCATGCCGGACTTTTTAGATTCCATTGCATTTATTAGTTTTTACGGCAAATGTGCCGCGCCCCACTCCTAACATACTTGCTCTGTGATTGGATAAAATGGCCGAGACCCCTTACCCCTCGACCAATCATTTTTTGGCGCCTCACCCCATAGACGATAATGGTGCGAGAAGCTCCAGCGCTGATTGGTTGACACAATCCCATAGACTAGAACGGAGCAAAGTAGCTCATCCTCCTATTGGACCGTTTGTCCTTCCCTCCCTTTTTTTTTATCCGATCAGTGCTTCTGAGATCCTCTCAATTGAAATACATGTAGCACATCTATCTCTCTCACTGTGGGACATAGCTTTATTGTAGCTCCTATTCTGATTGGCGGATACATATTTCCCACCTTTCGTTTAACCTGTTATTTGATTGGTCACAATATGTTTTAATGTTGTATGGAGCCGTTTTCGCGATTGGCTGATACTGTACTTCTGTACTTCTATTCTTTTGAATTTACTGTGCTTCCCCCGTCCTGTATGTAACACTTATATCTGAAAAAGCGCTGGTACAAGCGTTCACGCATTATATTGTGTGGAGAGATGGGCGAATTTCTAAAAAATTCGATTCGCCGAGTTCGCCGAATTTTTCTGTAAAATTCTTTTCGACCCGAATTTATTCGCCACAAAACTCGTTAAAAAACATCTATTTCCTGGCTACAGAGAGCCTGTAGGGTGTTGTAGAACATTGTGTCATGCTAAAATATGCATAGGGAGTGTGGTTTGGTCTTCATACAATGCTGTGTTTTAGTATGACATGCAGATGACAGGCGCCGTTACTAGAATCGCTTCACACTTCAGTTTTCAGGGCAGGGGCAAAACTGAAGTGGGAACGCAGCCTGACAAGGTAATGTCAGCGCCAGCTGGAAAGAACCAAGCTGAGGGCCAAGATCAGAGAGCCAAAGAGCGCACTCCTTTTACACCGGCATCAGATGATTCCACAGATTATGACTAGTGATGAACGATTGTGTCAACTATCATTATCGATTCGATAGTCTATATCGGAAATTATAATGACGATATCCGATAGTCGATAACAGATTACCGCCGATGACCATTAAAGTCTATGGGAGAGGAACAACACCTTCATTCTTACACTAAAACGGTGGTAGAGAAGCTGGAATTAACATCCACAACAGTAAACTGGATACGTGCTACATCTTAGGCAACACAATTAGGCAACAAGAGTCACAGAAAAAAACTCACAGACTATTCACTATCCCTGTCTTGTACCACAGCATGACCCTTAAACCTGCATGACAAACAAATTAAAAATTGCCAGAAAGCAGTATTATTTGAACCATGATATTACTTGAACTGGACATTGACTATCCATGTCCTGGAAAGCAGCATGACCCTTAAATCTGTCTGACCCACGGATTAAAAAGTGCCGAAAAAAGGAGTCTTTCAACCACCATTTTAGTTGAACTGGACATTGACTATGCCTGTCCTGGACCGCAGCATGGCCCTTAAACCTGTCTGACCCACAGATTAAAAAGTGCCGGACAAAGGAGTTTTCCCTTTTAGTTGAACCACCATTTTGAGTATGTTAAGCTAACTTAAGAGCGCACATTAGTTGAACTGAATTGCTAGCCTGTCCTTGACCGCAGCATGACACCTTAAACCTGTCTGACCCACAGATTAAAAAGTGTCGTAAAAAGGAGTCTTTGAACCACCATTTTAGTTGAACTGGACATTGACTATGCCTGTCCTGGACCGCAGCATGACCCTTAAACCTGTCTGACCCACAGATTAAAAAGTGCCGGAAAAAGGAGTCTTTGAACCACCATTTTAGTTGAACTGGACATTGACTATGCCTGTCCTGGACGGCAGCATGAACCTTAAACCTGTCTGACCCACAGATTAAAAAGTGCCGGACAAAGGAGTCTTTGAACCACCATTTTAGTTGAACTGGACATTGACTATGCCTGTCCTGGACGGCAGCATGAACCTTAAACCTGTCTGACCCACAGATTAAAAAGTGCCGGACAAAGGTTGAAAGACTCCTTTTTTCGTCAGACAGGTTTAATGATCATAATGCGGTCCAGGACAGGTATAGTCAATGTCCAGTTGAAATAAAATGACCATTAAACCTGTCTGACCCACGGATTAAAAAGTGCCGGAAAAAGGAGTCTTTGAACCACCATTTTAGTTGAACTGGACATTTACAAAACCTGTCCTGGACCGTAGTATGACCATTAAACCTGTCTGACCCACAGATTAAAAAATGCCAGAAAAAGGAGTCTTTGAACCTCCATTTTAGTTGAACTGGACATTGACTACACTTGTCCTGGACCACAACATGTCCCCAAAACCTGTCTGACACACAGATTAAAAAGTGCTAAAAAAACTTTATGGTGGTTCAAAGACTCCCTTTTCTGGCATTTTTTAATCTGTGGGTCAGACAGGTTTAATGGTCATACTACGGTCCAGGACAGGTTTTGTCACTGTCCAGTTCAACTAAAATGGTGGTTCAAAGACTCCTTTTTCCGGCACTTTTTAATCCGTGGGTCAGACAGGTTTAATGGTCATACTGCGGTCCAGGAAAGTATAGTCAATGTCCAGTTGAAATAAAATGATGGTTCAAAGACTCTTTTTTCCGGCACTTTTTAATCCGTGGGTCAGACAGATTTAATGGTCATACTGTCTGTTTAGACAGCTCAACTAAAATGGTGGTACAAAGACTCCTTTTTCCCACACTTTTTAATCTCTGAGTCATGCAGGTTTGAGGGTCAGGCTGCGGTACAGGACAGGTATAGTCAATGTCTAGTTCAACTAAAATGGTGGTTCAAAGACTCCTTTTTCTGGCACTTTTTAATCTGTGGGTCGGACAGGTATAATGGCCATACTGCAGTCCAGGACAGGTATAATCAATGTTCTGGTGGTGGTTCAAAGACTGGTAAAATGGTGACCATTAAACCTGTCTGACCCACAGATTAAAAAGTGCCGGAAAAAGGAGTCTTTGAACCACCATTTTAGTTGAACTGGACATTGACAATACCTGTCCTGGACCGCAGTATGATCATTTAACCTGTCTGACCCACAGATTAAAAAGTGCCAGAAAAAGAAGTCTTTGAACCACCATTTTAGTTGAACTAGACATTGACTATACCTGTCCTGTACCGCAGACTGACCCTCAAACCTGCATGACTAACAGATTAAAAAGTGCCGGAAAAAGGAGTCTTTGAACCACCATTTTAGGTGAGCTGGACATTTACTATACCTGTCCTGGACCACGTTATGAACATTAAACCTTTCAGACCCAAAGATTAAAAAGTGCCGGAAAAAGGAGTCTTTGAACCACCATTTTATTTCAACTGGACATTGACTATACCTGTCCTGGACCACAGTATGACCATTAAACCTGTCTGACACACAGATTGAAAAGTGCCGGAAACAGGAGTCTTTGAACCACCATTTTAGTTTAACTAGACTATGACTATACCTGTCCTGGACAGCATTATGACCATTAAACCTGTCTGACCCACAGACTAAAAAGTGCAGGAAAAAGGAGTTTTTGAACCACCTTTTTAGTTGAACTGGACATTGACTATACCTGAGCAGGACCGCAGAATGACCCTTAAACCTGTCTCAACCACAGATTAAAAAGTGCCGGAAAAAATAGTCTTTCAACCACCATTTTAGTGGAACAGGACATTGACTATACCTGTCCTGTACCGCAGCATGACCTTCAAACCTGCATGACCCACAGATAAAAAAGTGACGGGAAAAAAGAGTCTTTCAACCACCATATTAGTTGAACTGGATATTGACTATACCTGTCCTGGACCGCAGTATGACCATTAAAACTGTCTAACCCAAGGTTTAAAAAGTGCCGGTAAAAGGAGTCTTTGAACCAGCATTTTAGTGGAACTGGACATTGACTATACCTGTCCTGGACTGCAGTATGACCATTAAACCTGTCTGACCCACAGATTAAAAAGTGCCAGAAAAAGGAGTCTTTGAACCACCATTTTAGTTGAACTAGACATTGACTATACCTGTCCTGTACCGCAGCCTGACCCTCAAACCTGCATGACTCACAGATTAAAAAGTGCGGGAAAAAGGAGTCTTTGAACCACCATTTTAGTTGAGCTGGACATTTACTATACCTGTCCTGGGCCGCATTATGACCATTAAATCTGTCTGACCAAAAGATTAAAAAGTGCCGGAAAAAGGAGTCTCTGAACCACCATTTTAGTTGAACTGGACATTGACTATAACTGTCCTGGACCGCAGTATGACCAGTAAACCTGTCTGACCCACAAATTAAAAAGTGCCGGAAAAAGGAGTCTTTGAACCACCATTTCAGTTGAACTGGTCATTGACTATACCTGTCCTGGACTTCAGCATGACCTTTAAACCTGTTTCACCCATAGATTAAAAAGTGCTGGAAAAAGGAGTCTTTCAACCACCATTTTCCCTGAACTGGACATTGACTATGCCTGTCCTGTACCGCAGCCTGACCCTCAAACCTGCATGACTCACAGATTAAAAAGTGCCGGAAAAAGGAGTCTTTGAATCACCTTTTAGTTGAACTGGACATTGACTATACCTGTCCTGGACCGCATTATGACCATTAAACCTGTCTGACCCACAGATTAAAAAGTGCCGGACAAAGGAGTCTTTGAACCCCTATTTTAGTTGAACTGGACATTGACTCTACCTGTCCTGGACCACAGCATGACCCCAAAACCTGTCTGACCCACAAATTAAAAAGTGCCGGAAAAAGGAGTCTTTGAACCACCATTTTAGTTGAACTGGACATTGACTATACCTGTCCTGGACCGCAGTATGACCATTAAACCTGTCTGACCCTAAGATTAAAAAGTGCCAGAAAAAGGAGTCTTTGAACCACCATTTTAGTTGAGCTGGACATTTACTATACCTGTCCTGGACCGCATTATGAACATTAAACCTTTCTGACCCAATGATTAAAAAGTGCCGGGAAAAGGAGTCTTTGAACCCCCATTTTAGTGGAACTGGTCATTGACTATTCCTGTCCTGGACCACAACATGACCCCAAAACCTGTCTGACCCACAGATTAAAAAGTGCCGGAAAAAGGAGTCTTTGAACCACCATTTTAGTTGAAATGGACATTGACTATACCTGTCCTTGGACCACCATATGACCCCAAAACCTTTCTGACCCACAGATTAAAAAGTGACGGAAAAAGGAGTCTTTGATCCACCATTTTAGTTGAACTGGACATTGACTATACCTGTCCTGGACAGCAGTATGACCAGTAAACCTTTCAGACCCACAAATTAAAAAGTGCCGGAAAAAGAAGTCTTTGAACCACCATTTCAGTTGAACTGGACATTGACTATACCTGTCCTGTACCGCAGCATGACCCTCAAACCTGAATGACTCTCAGATTAAAAAAGTGCGGGAAAAAGGAGTCTTTGAACCACCATTTTAGATGAGCTGGACATTTACTATAACAGTCCTGGACCACAACATAACCCCAAAACCTGTCTTACCAACAGATTAAAAAGTGCCGGAAAAAGGAGTCTTTGAATCACCATTTTAGTTGATCTGGACATTGAATATACCTCTCCTGGACAGCAGAATTACCAGTAAACCTGTCTGACCCACAAAAAAAATAAAAAGTGCCGGAAAAAGAGTCTTTTGAACCACCATTTCAGTTGAACAGACATTGACTCATACTGTCCGGACCTGTTGCAGCATGACTTTGTTTAACATGTTTCACCCATAGATTAAAAAGTGGCTGGAAAAAGGATTCTTTCAATCACCATTCTTAGTGAATCTGGACATTGACTATACCTTGTTCCTGTACTGCAGCTTGACCCTCAAACTGCGTTGCCCACAGATAGAAAATTGACGGGAATAAAAGGAGTCTTTGAACCACCATTTTAGTTTTGAACTGGACATTGACAATACCTTGTCCTGGGACACCACAGCATTGGAACCCTTAAACCTGTCTGACCCACCGAATAAAAAGAGAAGGAAAAAAAAGGAGTCTCTGAACCACCATTTTACTTGAACTGGACATTGACTATCCTGTCCTTTTTACCGCACATGACCTCAAACCTCATTGGACCACCGATTAAAAAGGCCCGAGAAAAGGAGTCTTTGAAACCACCTTTTTATTTGAAACTGGACATTGATTATACCCTTTCCTAAAACACGCATTTATGTGACCATTAAACCAGTCTGACCCACAGATAAAAATGCCGGAACAAAAGAGTCTTTGAAACCCCTATTTTAGTTGAACCTGGACAATTGACTCTACCTGTCCTGGACCACCAGCTGACCCAAAACTGATGACCCACATATTAAAAAAAGTGATGGAAAAAAAAAAAAAGGAGTTTTTTTGATGAACCACCATTTTAGTTGAACTGGACATTAACTATACCTGTCCTGTACCACAGTACAGGGCCGCCGTCAGAAATTTTGGGGCCCCATACAGCTGGAGCGTCTGGGCCCCCTACTCCCGCCGGGCCGGATCAACCACATTGCTCCTCCCCTTACCCGTCCATCCCGAGCACCGCCTCACCCATCCCCGCCCCCCACACCTTAGCCACCCCAGAAAAAAATAAAAAAATAAATGTTGTTGGGGTCAACTCAGAAATAAATTTGCAATTGTGCCATGGTTTTTGAGTTTTAGTTCTTGCTGGGTTATACAAAGTCCAGGCAAATCCCTCCCACATGTTCACCTTTATAATGTTAATGGCAAAGCCTTTATAACCAGGCATCAAATATTGCCATGCAACATTATACAAATTCTAAATAATACTGATTAGTGCCCACCATAATGTTATTGAATAAACCACTACCACCTTTACTGTTATGTGATTAATAAAACCATCACACCAAAATCCAATATTTCATCCATACAGTGACCCTATAGTGGTAGATACCAGGTACACAGGGGCTTTGCCAAAATAGTTATTTAATTACATTTAGGGCACTCACAAGGTGACGTCTGTCTGATGAGTCGTTCACTTTCCCTTTTCTTCTTGTATTCGGTCCAGAGTCCTTGATGAACTTACTCAGTCCACACTGTCCATGTAGGAATTTACAACACAAACACCTGAGACCTTTGTCAGGACGATAGTTCCCCCCTGTAGATTAGGGCCCCCTGTAGGTCAGAATAGTCCCCTCCTGTAAATTTGGACCACCTGTAGGCCGAATATGTCCCCCTCCTGTAGATTAGGACCCCCCTGTAGGCAGAATAGTCCCCCCACTGTAGATTTTGAGCTCCCTTTTGTAAGCAGAATAGTCCCCCTCATATAGATTCAGGGCCCCTGTAGGAAGGAAATAGGTCCCCCCCGTTTCCCTGTCCACCCACGAGTGATTAGGGGGCCCCACCTTGTAGGCAAGAATTGGTTCCCCCCCCCCTGTAGGACGAATTAGTCCCCCTCCTGGTAAAATTAGGACCCCCTTGTAGGCAGGAATAACCCCCTCCTGGTAATTTAGGGCCCCCCCTGTAGGCAGAAATAACCCCCCGCCTCCTGGTTAGATTAGGGCCCCCCCATGCTGTAGGA
>JAODAL010032854.1:27500-46346 GCA_025379985.1 Phyllomedusa bahiana
AAAATAAAACAACAAAAAAAAAAAAAACAAAGAACTAAATAAAAAAAAAAACAATAAAAAAAAAAAAAATAAATAAAAAAGAAAATAGGAAAAGCAAAGAAAAAAAAAAAAAAAAAAAAAAAGAAAAAAAAAAATAAAAAAAAAAAACAAACATAAAAAAACACAAAAAAACAAAAAAAAAAAAAAAAAACACAAAACAACACAAAAAAAAAAAAAAACCAACAACAAAAAAAAAAAACACAACAAAAACAAACAAAACAAAAAACAAACAACAAAAAACCAAAAAAAAAACAAAAAAAGAACAGCCCAAAAAACTAAAACAGAAAAAAAAACCAAAACAAAACAACCACCACAAAAACCCAAAAACCAAACCACAAAACACAAACCCCCCCCCCAACAAACACAAAACAACCCACAAAAACAAAAAAAAACCACAAAAAAACAACCAACCACCACCCAACCCAACAACCACCCCCAAAACAACACACACCACAACCCACAAACCCCCAAAAAACCACCCACAAAAAACAAACACCAACACACCCAACACACCCACACCCCAAAACCCCAAAACCACACCCAACCCACAAAACCCCACACGCAACCCCACAAAAAAAACCAAAAAACCAAAAAAAACAAACCCAACCCCCAAAAAAACAACCCAAAACAAAAAAAAAACACACAACAACAAACAAAACAAAAAAAAAAAAAAAAAAAAACAAAAAACCAAACCCAAAACACAAAACAAAAACACAACAAAACCCAAAAACACAAAACACACAACCAAAACCCCAAACAGACCCAAAAAACCCACCAGCAAAAAACCCACACAAAAAAAAAAAAACACAAACCAAAAAACCCCACCAACCCACTCACAAACAACCCAAAACCAAAAAAACCCAAAAACAACACAACCACCAACCCCCATAAACACCCCACAAACACCAACATCCCACCCCCCCGCACCAATCCCCAAACCCCCACACCACCAAACAAAACTCCCCCCACACACCAAAAACAACACCCCAGCACAACCACCCCAAAAAAACCCCACCACAACACAAAAAAAACCACACAAAACAACCACCACAACAACACACAACACAAAAAAAAAAACCCACCCCCACACCCCACACCCCCACCACCCCCCCACCCCCAAAACACCCACACCCAACACACCCAACCGCACAAAAACAACACCAAACACCCCCCCCCCACAACAGAACACAAAACCAAACACCGAAACAAACCACACCAAACACACCAAAAAAAAAACACCCAACCCCCCCCCACCCCCCAAAACCCCACACACCCAAACCACAACACCCCAACAACCCCACCACCAAACAAACCAAACCAACCACACAACCCCAAAAACCACCACACCACAAAACAATCCCCAAAAACAACGCCCCCACCCTCCCACCCAAACACAAACCCCACCACCCCCCCACGCCCACACACACCCCAACCCCACCCCCCCCACCCCCCACCTCCCCCTCCCCCAAACAACCCCCCACCATACACCTAAAACCAACTCAAAACAAAAAAACAGCAACAAACAAATAAAAATAACCAAAAAAACAAAAAAACAGACCCACACACAAACCAAAAACAAACACACCACAACAACACCCACCAAACAAACAACAAACCAACAACAAACACAACCAAAAAAAAAAAAAAAAACACAAACCAAAAAACCAACAACCCCCACCCTCACCACCCCCCCCCCCCCCCACCCCCACCCCCACCCACACCCACCACAACACCCCCCGCCCCCCCCAACCCACCACCCCCCCCACCCCCCCCCCACCCCCCAACCAAAAACACCCCCCCCCCCCCCCCCACAAACCCAACCCCCCCCCCCCCCCCCCCCACAACGTCACCCCCCCCAACACCCCCCCCACCACCCCCCAAAACCACACACACACCCCCCCCCCACCCCACCCACACCAACCCCCCACCACCCCCCACCCCACCCAACCACACCCCCACACCCACCCCAACCCCCACAACCCCCCCCCAACTCACACAAACACCCACCCCACCCAACCCCCCCCCCCCCCCACCCCCCACCTACAAACACACAACCCCACAACGCACCCCCCACCAAAACCAACACAATGCACCACACCCCCCCACACACAACCAGCCAAAACACCCAAAACCGCCAACCACCCCCCCAACCCCAAACCCCAGCCAAAAACAACCCCCCCACACCACACACAAACCCACCCCCCACCCTTCAAACAAAACAGCACCCCCCCAACCCCCCCCAACCCAACCTCACCAAACCCCAAACACCACCCCCCACACCACCCCACCCCCAACACCACCACCACCCACACCCACACCCTCACCCAAAAAACACCACCTCACCCCCCCACCCACACCCCCCCACCCCCCACAACAAACCACCCCCCCCCCACCACAACCACCAAAGACACCACCCCCACCCCCCCACCCCACCCCCCCCCCCCCCCCCCCAAACCCCCAATCCCAAACCCCACCCCCCCCAAAAACAAAACAAAACCACCCCCCACCCCACCCACCACCCCCCCCCCCCCCCACACCCCCACAAACCACCCCCCCATCCCCCCCAAAAAACAAACACCAAAAACAACCCCCCACCCAACACCCCATCCAAAAAAAAAACAAACAACACAACCCCCCCACCAAATACCACCAAAACCAACACCTAACCCCAACCCCACCCCCCCCCCCCCCACCCCCACACAAACAACACCACCTCCCACCCCCACCCAACCCCACCCCCCCCCACCCCCCCACCCCACCCCACCCCCCCCCACCAACCACCAACACACACCCACCAAAAAAAAACAAACACAAAAAAAGAAAAAAAGACAGCAAAACCAACACGCAAAAACAAAAAACCAAACCCAAAAACCAACAAAAAACACAAAAAGAACAAACAAAAAAAAACAAAAAAAAAAAAACCGCAAAACAAAAAAAAACAAAAAAAAAAAACAACAAAAAAACCAACAAAAAACAAAACAAAAACAAAAAAAAAACAAACAAAAACACCAAAAAACACCAAACAACAAAAAAAAAAGCAAACCACCCCACAAATACAAAAAAAAAAAGACCAACCCAACCAAAAAAAAATAAAAAAACAAAAAATAAAAAAAAACATGAAAACAAAAAAAAAAAAAAAAAATAAACAACAAAAAAACTAAAACAAAAAAAAAAACAAAAACAAAAAAAAAAAAAAAAACAAAAACAGATACCAAAACAACAAAAAAAACACCTCCAAAACAAAAAAAAAACCCAAAACGAAACAAAAACCAACAACCAAAAACAAAAAAACAGGAAAAAAAACCAAAAACCAAAAAAAAAAAACAACAACAAAAAAAAAAAAACAAAAAATAAAAAACAAATACAAAAAAAAAAAAAAAAAAAAACAAATAAAACACAACAAAAAAAAAACCAACACACACAACAAACCAAACAAAAAAAAAAAAGAAAAAAAAAAAAAAAAAGAAACAAAGTAAAAAAAAACAAACACACCAAACAAACACTAAAAAAAAAATAAAAAAAAACAAACACACAAAAAAAAAACACAAACACAAAAAACACAAAACACAAAAAAAAAAAGAACAAAACAACAACAAACAAAACAAAAACAAAAACAAAAACAACAACACAAAAAAAGAGCAAAAAACAAAAAAAAAAAAAAAAAACACCCACACACAAACAAAACCAACACCACCCAAACACAAACAAACCCACAAACCAACACAAACAAACAACAACCCACCCACACCCAAAAAACACAAAAACACAACCCACCCCAAACAACCCCAACAACAAAAAAACACCACAAAGAGAACCCAAACCAAAACCAACCAAAAACAAACACAAAAACCAAAAACAAACCACCAAACAAAAAAAATCAAAAACATAAACAAAAAAAAAACAAGACAATCAAAAAAAAAAACCCCAAAAAACAAAAAAAAAAAACCAAAAAACACCCCAACCAAAAACCCAAAAAAAAACAACACACAAACAAAAAATAAAATAATAAACAAAAAAAAAAAACCAAAACCAAACCCACAAACCAAAAAAACTCAAAAAAAAAAACAAAAAACAAACCTACAAAAACACAACCCCCAAACACACAAAAAAAAAAAACAAAAAAAAACCACCAAACAAGAAAAAACACCCAAAAACCACACAACCAAAACACCACACAAAAAACCAAACAAAAAAAAAAAAAAACAGAAATCCACACACAAAACCCACAACCAACCACCACACCCCAAACACAAAACCCCCCCCAACACAAACCCACACCCCACCCCCCCACCACCCCCCACCCCACACCACCCCCCCCACCACAAAACACCCCACAACACAACCACCCAAACCAACCACACACAACCAAAAAAAACAAAAAAAACCCACACCAACAAACCCCACCACAACAGCCCAAAAACCACCAAAAATCACACCCAAAACAATCACACAACACCCCCCACCCACCCACACCAACACAACTCCCACCACACCAACCCACAAACAAAAAACCACCAAACACCTAACCCTAAACCAACCCCCACACCCAAACCACCCAAACAAAAAACAAACAAACACACCACCCAAAAAAACAAAAACCCCCAACCAACCACAACCACAAACCCCCCACCCAACACAGGACCCCACCTCAACCAACAACAGGACCAACAAACAAGAAAAACAAACAAAACGAACTCCAACAACCACCCAAACACACCCAACACACAAACACCCACCAACACACAACAAACGACATCAACCCCACACAACCAAACAAAAAACCAAAAAACCAAACAAAAAAACACACACCAAAACACAGAACAACCAACAAACACCAAAACACCAACCACCACCCCCCACAAAACCAAAACAATAAAAAAAAACAAACCAAAAAAAACACACAACAAAAAACCCACAACAAACACCAAAAAAAACCACAAAAAAAACCAAAAAAAAACAACACCAACCAAAAAAACAAAAACACCAAAAACAAAACAAACAAAACCAAAACAAAAACCAAAAAAAAACAACACAACCAAACCAAAAAAAAACAAAAAAAAAAACACAAACAACACAAAACTCCAAAAAAAAACAATCACACACAAAAAAAAAAAAAAAAAAAAGAAAAACAAACCCACAAAAAACAAACGCGAAACCAAAACCATCCCCAAAACAAAAACAAAACAAAAAAACCACAAAAAAAAAAAAAAAAAAAAAAAAAACAAAAACACTAAAAAAAACAAAACACAAAAACAAACCCACCCCCACAAAAAAAACACACCACCCCCCCACAAACAAAAAAATCCACAAAACAAAAAACGCAAAATAAACAAAAAAAACAAAACAAAAAACAAAATAAAAAACAACAAACCAACAACAAAATAAAACAAAAAAAAAAACAAAAACCAAAAAAAAAACAAACAACCAAAGACACCAAAAAAAAAAAACAAAAAAAAAAAAAAAAAAACCACAACAAAAAACCCCCATCCACCAACCCAACAAACAAACACAACACACCCAACAAAAAAAAAAAAATCAAATAAAAAAAACCAACACAAAAACAACACCACGCAAAAAAAAAACCACCCAAACAACCAACACCTGAACCACCAAAAAATTATCCAAATGCCTGATACAGTACAAAAAAAAATCACCCAAATACAACACCCACCCCAACAAAAAACCACCAAAGCAAACCAACACCCCCAACCCCCACCACAACCCCCACATACTAACACTCCCCCCCCCCCCCACACAACACCAAAAACACTACAAATCCCAAAACACCACCACCCCCTACACCCTAAATCTGAAACAATTAAACCAACAACAAAACAACCACCCCAACGAAGCAAAAAAACCATATAGAACAAACACAACACACCCAAACAAAAAACAACAACCCAAACACCCCAATGAATACAACAAAAAAAACACCGACACCACAACAAAAAAAATCATAACAAAAACCAAAAAAAAAAAACACCACCCACAAAAACCACCACCAACAACCAACAAAAAATACAAAAAACCCCCAAACAACACAAAAAAATGAAAAACAAAAAAAAAACAAACCCAAAAAACCCCCCCACCAATCAAAAAACACCATACCACCCCCCACAAAACCCAACCCCGCCCAAAACCACACCCCCACCACCCCCCCCACCCCTGCACACCCCCACCAATCAAACACCACAACCAAAACACAAAAACCAAAAAAAAAAAATCCTCTCCAACACACCCCCACACCGCCGATCCCCACCACATAACCCCCCACCCCCCCCCCCAACTCCCCCCAACAGCAGCACCCCCCCAACTCCCAAGACCCTCCCCCCAAACCCCCACCCCCACCTCAACCCACCCCCCCCACCCCCCACCACCCCATACACCCCTACCCACACCAGACCCTCAACGACCCAACCACCCCCACCCCCACCCACCCCCCCCCCCCCCCCCCCCCCCCAACCCCACCCCACCCTACACTCCCCCACCCCCCCCCCCCCACCCAACACCCCCCCCCACCACCACCCCCCCCAACACCACCACACACCACAGAATCCCACACTTCCCAACTACCACACACACCCCCACCAACCCACCCACCCCCCCCCCCCCCACCACCCCCACTGCACCACACCCCACACCCACACCACCCAACAGCCCAACCCATAGAGCCACCCCCCACCCAACCCACCCCACCGACCCAAAACCCCCCAAAACACAACTCACTCCCACATCTCACACCCCCAACCATCCACCACAACCCTACACCACAACAGAACTCCCCAACCCCCACACACACAAACCCAAACACACCAGGCACCACAACCCCCCACCCAAAAAACACCCAAAAACCTAAACCCCCCCAACCAACACCAACACCCCACCCAACAAACACCACCCCACCACCCTAACCAACCAAACACACCAACCAAACAAAAAAACAACCAAAAAACCACAAAGAAAAAAACAACAGGAACCACCCCCCACCACAAAACCAAAAAAAAAAAAACCAACAACACAAAACCCCAAAAACACAAAACAAAACAAAAAAACAACACCAAACAAAACAAACACCAAAACAAACACACCAACCTCAACAACAACCAAAACACACACAAAAAAAACCAACAAACACACCAAAACAAAAATCAAAACCCTACCCAATAAACAACCACCACCACACCAACCCCAAAAAAAACCCGCCCTAGTGAGGCCTCCCCCCTCACCCACCCACCCCCCCACCCCCCCCCCCCCCCCCCCCCCCCAGCCTAGGGGGGGAAGTGCACCAGCAGGGGAGAACAGAAAACCACCAGCGTGGGGGCAGGGGGAGAGGGGGGGGGGAGGGGGGGTCCCAAGAGGGTGCGGGGGGGGGGGGTCGGGAAGGGGGGGGGCTTTCTGGCGGGAGGACATCAAACACGCAATCTCTAGAACTGCGGAAAGTGGGTGATAGGCATTGGAGTGTGTGAGCAGAAAAAAAAACACACACACCCCCCCACCACACCCACCCACCCCACCACCCCCAAACCCACCCCACCCTCCCCCCCCCCCCCCCCCCAGGGGGAGCCCACCCACCCCCCAACCCCCCCACACCACCCCCACCCCCCCCCAACCTGGCCCCACCAACAAAAGGGGGGGGGCACCTCACCACCCCCCCCCCACCCAACCCCCACACGCCACCCAGAGGCAGAAACAACCCACCAAAAAACAACCCTGCGGGAGAAACATGAAAGTGGAAAAAAACACCATGGGGGTGGGGGGAGCTGCGAAAATGGGGGGAGGGCGGTGTGTAGGGCGGGTGGGAGGGGCTGTGGGGGGGGCGGGGGGGGGTGTGCCCCCGGTGGGGGGGGGTGGGGGGGGGGGGGGGGGAGGGCGTGGGGGGGGGGGGGGGGGATGGCCCATTTTACACAGGTTGCGGTAGAAGCTGTTTTTGTTGTTTTCTTAGCTGTTTCTTTGTAGTTTTTCCTCCCCCCCCCACCCCACCCAACCCCCCCACCCCCCCCCCCTCCCCCCCCCCTGGCACGACCCCCCACCCCCCCCCCCAGCACCACCCCCCCCCACACCTCCCACCCCCCCACCCCCCCCCCCCCCCCCCCCCCCACCACCCCAACCACCCAGCGGGGCAGGGGCAGGCAGACAGTGGGTGGGGGTGGCCCCTCTGTTATTGGGCCTGTTTAGTTTTTTTTCTCCTCACCCCCCCCCAGGGCCCCGGTGCTGGTGTTGGGGGAGGGGGGGGTGGGGAAAAACCTACCACCCAACCAATCCACGACAACAACCACACCCACCCCACAACCCCACAAACTAACCCACCCCCCCCCACATATTCCCCCCCCCCCCAACCCACACCCCACCCCCCCCCCCCCACCCCCCCCACCCCCGCCCCCCCCCCCCCACCCCCCCCCCCCCCCCCCCACCCCCCCCCCCCCCCCCCCACCACACCCCCACCACCGCTCCCCCCCCCCCCCCCCCCCCACCACAAATTCCTGGGCAAAGGGGCCCCCTGTGACTGTAAGTTTTTTCAACAATCCCCCCCCCCCCCCCAGCAGGCCCTACCCTCCCCCAAGTCCCAGCCCACCCAACCAGGGCGACCCCACCCCCCCCCCCCCGCCTCCCACTGGCCACCTGACCAGGCAGCCCAGAGTCCACTACCCCCGAGCCCAGCACACCCCGACCCCCTCCTCAGCCCTCCCCCACCCACAGGCCCACCCTGCCCACACCCCACCACCCCAGACTCCCCCCCCACCAAGTGGCCCAGTCCCCAGCCCACCCAGACCCCAACCACCCGCCACACCACACCCTCCCCCCCCCCAGGCCCCACCCCCAGCCCACGCACCACAAACCCCCCCCCCCAGACCGACCCCAGCCCCCCCCCCCACCGCCAGGCCCCCCCCCAGCCCCCCACCCCACCCGCCCCCACCCCCCCCCCCTGCCACACCCAGCCCCCCCCCCCACCGAGGCCAGGGACAGCCCCCACCCCCCCCCCCCCCAGACCCCCCCCCCCACCACCACCCTCCCCCCCGCCCCAACCCCCCCCCCCCAACTCCCCCAGGACACAGCCCCCCCCACCCCAGCCCCACCCCCCCCAGCCCAAGCCCCCGCCGCCCCCCCAACCCCCCCCCCCAGCCCCCCCCAGACCCCCCCCCCCCACAGAACCCCCACCACCCCAGCCCCACCCCCCCCCCCCCCCCCCCCCACCCCCCCCCCCCACCCCCCACCACCCACAGCCCCCAGGGGCCACCCCCCACCCCCCCAGCCACCCCCCCTCCCCCCCCCCCCCCCACCCCCCCCCCCCCCAGGCCACCCCCCCCCACCCCCCCCCCCACAGGCCCCCCCACACCCCACCCAGCCCCCCCACCCACAAGGCCACACCTGCACCGAACACCACCACCCACCACACCCCCACAGGCCCCCCACAACCCAGAGCCCCCCCACCCCAGCCAACCCCCCGACACCACCCAGGGGACCCAGCCCACTCAGCTCCCCCCCACCCAGCCCGCCAGCCAGGCCCCCACCCCCCTGCCCCCAGCAGCACCCCCCCCCCCCCACCCAGGCACCCCCACCCCCCCCCCCCCCCCACCCCCCACCAGCTCCAGGCCCCCCCACCCAGACACACCCCCCCCACCCAGGCCCCAGCCCCCCCCCCAGGCACCACCCCTAGCCCTCCCCCACCCCACCCCCCACACCCCCCCCCCCCCCCACCTCCCCCCAGCGACCAGCCCACCCCCATGCCCAGAACCCCCCAGGCCCAGGCCCCCCACCCCCAGACACCCCCCCCCCCCAGCCCCCACCCCCCACCCCCCCCCAGGGCAGCCCCCCCCAGGCCCCCCCACCCCCCCCCCCAAGCCAGCCCCCCCTCCCCCCCCGCCCCCCCCCCAGGCCCCAGCCCCCCAGGCGGAGAGCCCCCATGGGGCCAGCCCCCCAGACAAACCCCCAGAAGGCATGGGGGCCCCAGCCCCCCAGCACAGACCCCCCCTGGAGGCCCCAGGGAACCACACAGGAGGGAGGGCCCCCCCCGGGTGGGGGCGGCATGAGGGGGGGGGGGGGGGGGGGGGTGGGAGGTGGGGCCCCCCCCGTCCCACAGGGAGGTCGGTAGGAGGGCAGCCAGAGGGGGGAGAGGGGGGGTGGGAGAGGGAAGGCGAGGGAGGGGGGGCCATGGGGGGGGCAGGCAGGAGTGGAGGCTAGGGGGGGGGGGCGAGGGGGGCCCCCCCCCCCCCTCCTCCTCCCCCCCCCCCACCCACCCCCTCCCTCCCTCCCCCCCCCCCCCCCCCCCCCCCTCCCTTAACCTCCCCCCCCCCCACCCCTCCCCTCCTCCCCCCCCTCCCTGCCCCCCTCCCTCCCCCCCCCCTCCCCCTCCCCCCCCCCCGCCCTCCTCCCCCCCCCCCTCACCCACCACCCCACACTCCCCCCCCGCCCTCCCCCCCCCCTCCTGCCCCTACACCCCCCCCCTACCCCCCTCCCCCTCCCCCACTCCACCCTCCCCACCCTCCCCCCTCCACTCCCCCCCCTGCCCCCCCCCTTCCCCCCCCCTCCCTCCCTCCCCCCCCCCCCCCCCCCCCCCCTCCCCCCCACCCCACCCCCCCTCCCCTCCACCCCCCCCCCCCACCCCCCCACTCCCCCCTCCCCCCCCCCCCCCCCCCTCCACCCCCCCTCATCCCCCTCACACCCTCCCCCCCCCCTCCCCCCTCCCCCCCCTCCCCACCCGGTCCCCCCCCCCCCTGTCCCTGTTCCCCCCTCCCCCCCCCCCCACCTGCCCCCCTCTCCTCCCTCCCCTCCCCCCCTGCCCCCCTCACCCCCCCTTCCCTCCACCCCTCCCCATCCCGCCCCCCCCCCCCCCCCGCCCCCCCCTCCCCCCTCCCTCCCACCCCCCTCCCCACCCCCCCCCTGTAGACTGTAGGTTCTCACCCCCCCCCACAGGGGCCCCTGTAGAGGTAGTTTCCCCCACCCCCATCCAAGAAAGGGCCCCCTTTGGGTTGATGTAGAGTTTCTCCTCCCCACCCCCCCAGGGCCCCACCTGTATAGAAGCTGTAGTTGCTCTCCCCCCCCCCCCCCCCAGGTCCCCCCGCTGTAGCTGTGAAGAATTTCCTCCCCCCCCCCCAGGGGCCCACTCCACTCTTCCCCCCCACCCTCCTCCCCCATGTAGCTGTAGTTTCTCCTCCCCCCCCCAGGGCCCCCCCCCTCCTACCCCCCACTGTCCCCCACCCCCCTGTTTATCCCCCATGTAGCTGTACGTTTCTCATCCCCCCCCCAGGGCCCCATGTAGCAGTAGTTTCTCCTCCCCCCCCCAGCGGCCCCCATTTGGTTTTTTTTTTTTCTTGTTGTAGTTGTTTTTCTTTTTTTGTCCCCTGTGTAGCTGTAGTTAGAGTTTCTCCTCCCACCCCCAAGGGCCCCCTGTAGCAGTAGTTTTTCCACCCCCCCCATCCAGGGCACCATGTGGACTGTAGTTTCTAATCCCCCCCCCCAGGGCCCCCTGTAGCTGTAGTTTTCTCTCCCCCCCCACCAGGAGCCCCTGTAGATGTAGTTTTTCCTCACCCCACCCCCAGGGCCCCCCCTGTTGTAGCTGTAGTTTCTCCTCCCCCCCCCTGGCCCCCTGTTGTTTTTTTTCCCCCCCCCCCCCAGGGCCCCCTGTAGCTGTAGTTTCTCCCCCCCCCCAGGGCCCTGTAGGTACTTACTCACCTGGCCGCGCTCCCCCGGCCGTCTCCGTCCGCTCCAAGCCTAAACCCAAGCCAGGCTTGGGGCCGAAAACAGGAAGCGGGCGGCAGGCGGCGCGGGTTGAGTTCACTTCCGCCGCGCCGCCCATGCAGAGCTAGGTACGGGCAGGGGCAGGGAGTCGCACAGCTCTCCTGATCCTCCGTAAATCTTATTTGTATGCCGCGTCGCAGGGACATGCATACAATTAAGAGAGAGCCGCTGTGATGGCCAGAGGGGGCGGAGCTTGCCGGGACGGCGGCGGCGGCGGGGCCCCCCCTGGCTTCACAGCCGCCGAGGCCGGTTACGCAGTACCGGTTGTATTACTGCCCTATTGGCGGCCCCTTGCCACAGTATGCCATTTAACATGTCGGTCTTGACCCTAAGATTAAAAGTGCAACCAGAAAAAAGGAGTCTTTGAACCACATTTTAGTTGAGCTGGACATTTACTATACTTCTGGGAACGCATTTGAACATTAAAGTTTTTATGAACCTTATGATTAAAAAGTGCCTGGAAAAGGAGTCTTTTGAAACCCACATTTTTAGTGGAACTGGTCATTGAAAAAAAACCTATTCCTGTCCTGGACAAAACATGACCCCACAACCTGTCTGACCACTGATTAAAAGTGCCGGAAAAAGAGAGTCTTTGAAACACCATTTTAGTGGAACAAGGACATTGACTATACCTGTCTGGACCGCCGCAGTAAGACCATTATACCTGGTCTGACCACAGATTAAAATGTGCTGGGAAAGGAGTCTTTGAACCACCATTTTAGTTGAACTGGACTTGATATCCCGCCCGGACCCCCAGTATGAATTAAACCTGATGCCCCACGGATTAAAAAGTCCCGGAAAAAGGATTCTTGAACCACCATTTTATTTTGAGCTGGACATTTACTAACTGTAAGGGCCGATTTTGACCTTTAAAACCTGTCTGCCCCAAAGATTAAAAACCCAAAAAAAGGAGTCTTTGAACCACCATTTTAAATGGAACGGGTCATTGACTAACCGTCCTGGACCAAAATTGCCCAAAAAACCGTCTGACCACAGTTAAAAAGTGCCGGAAAAAGGAGTGTTGAATTTTTTTGAAGGAGTTTTTAAACACCATTTTAGTTGAACTGGACATTAACTTACCGGCCCGGGCCCACAGTAGCCCAAATTAAAACCCTGTTGACCGCAGTTAAAAAGTCCCCAGAAAAAGGAAAGTTTTTGAAACACCTTTTTAGTTTAATGGACATTGAATATACCTTCCTGGACCGCAGCATGACCCCAGAACCTGTCTGACCCACATGTTAAAAAGTGCTGGAAAAAGAACTCTTTGAACCACAATTTTATTTGAACTGGACATTGACTATACCTGTTCTGGACTGCAGTATGACCATTAAACCTGTATGACCCACAGATTAAAAAAGCGGGGGGAAAAAGGATCTTTAACCCACCATTTTAATTGACGGACATTGATATACCGCCGGGGACCGATTATGACCCATTAAACCTCTCTGACCCAAAGATTAAAAGTGCCGAAAAAAAGGGAGTCTTAACCCACTTTTTAGTTGAACTGGAATTGACTATACCTGCCCTGGACCACAATGACCAAAAAAACCTGTCTGACCCAGGAATAAAAAGGCGGAAAAAAAGGACTCTTTGACCACTTTTTGTTGAACTGGACATTGTATACCTGTCCTGGACCGCAGAATGACCAGAAAACCTGTCTGACCCACAAATTAAAAAGTCCCGAAAAAGGAGTCTTTGAACCACCTTTTCGTTGAACTTGTCATTGACTAACCTGTCCGGGGCCGCGCATGCCCCTTAAAAACCGTCTCACCCTAAATTTAAAAGTGAAAAAAAAAGGGTTTTTCAACCACCTTTTTTAGGGGAACTCGACTTGACTTACCTGGCGGACCGCATTTACCTTTGGGACCGCATGACCCAAATTAAAAAAGTGCCGGAATAAAAAAAAGTCTTTAAACCACTATTTATTTTGAATGAAATTGACTATCCCTGTCCTGGACTGCAGTATGACCATTATACCTGTCTAAACCCACAGATTAAAAAGTGCCGGAAAAAAAGGGTCTTTGAACCCCTTTTTTGGGAATGGCATTGTATACCTGTTGGCCGCAGCATGCCCTTTTAAAACCTGTTAACCCATAGTTTAAAAATTTGTTTGGGAAAAAAAGTAGTTTTAACCCCCCTTTTTAGTGGAAGGGGACTTGAAAATACCTGCCGGACCGCAGTATGGGCATTAGACCTGTCGACCCACAGATAAAAAAGTCCCGGAAAAAGGATTTTTAAAACCAATTTTAGTTGAACTGGAATTGACTACCCCTGCCTGGCCGAAAACATGACCCCAAAAATGTCTGCCCCAATTTTTTAAAAAGGCCGGAAAAAGGGTCTTTGAACCCATTTTAGTTGCCCCGGACATTGATATAATTCCGGACCGCATATGACCCTTTAACCAGTCTGACCCAATTAAAAAGTCCCGGAAAAAGGCGTCTTTAACCCCCTTTTTTAGTTGAACGGGACATTGTTTTACTGTTGGACCGCAGTGAACCTTTAAACTTGTCTGACCCACAGTTTAAAAAAAAGGCCGGAAAAAAGGGTTTTGAACCACCATTTTGTTGAACTCGCATTGACAAATGTCCTGGACGCAGTATGCCCCCAAAATTGTCTGCCCCACAGATTAAAAAGTGACGGAAAAAGGAATTTTTAAACCCACCATTTTTTTTGAACTGGACATTGCTACCCGTCCTTTTCCACCTTTACCCCAAAATGCTGACCCACGTTTAAAAAAGTGGGGAAAAAAAGTAGTCTTTAAACCACCATTTTGTTGAGCTGGACTTTGACTATACCTTTTGGGACGCATTAGGACTTTTAAAATGTCTAAACCCACGGATTAAAAAGTGCGGAAAAAAAAATCTTAAACCACCTTTTAGTTTGAAGGGACATTGACATATCTGTCCGGAGCAGTATGACCATTAAACCTGTCTGACCACGTTAAAAGTTTCCAGAAAAAGGGAGTCTTTGAAACACCATTTAATTTGAACGGGGACATTGACTATCCTGCCACTTATCCCTTTAAAAACCGTATGACCCAAGTTTAAAAAACCCCCGGAAAAGGACTCTATGAACCCCGATTTTGTTGAATGGACATTACATACCTGTCCTGGCCCGCATTTTGACCAAAAAAACCTGTCGACCCACAGAAAAAGTGCCAGATAAAGGAGTCTTTGAACCCCCTTTTTTAGTTGAACTAGAATTTGATATCCCTGTCCTGTACCGCACCCCTGACCCCAAAACTGATGACCCCCAAGATTAAAAAGTGGGGGGGAAAAAAAGGATTCTTTGAACACCCATTTTAATTGGCTGGACTTTTTCTTCCCTGTCTGGATCGCATTAGGGCCTTTAACCTGTCTGACCCACAGATTAAAAAGTGCCGGAAAAAGAAGTCTTTGAACCACCATTTAATTTGAACTGGACATTGACAAACCGTCCTGCCCACAGAAGGACCTAAACCTGCATGACCCCACTGATTAAATGTCCCAGAAAAAAAGTCTTTGAAACACATTTAATTTAAAACGGGAATTGACTATACCTTTTGGGAAACCGCAGTATGACCTTTAAAATGTCTGACCCACAGTTAAAAAGTCCCGGAAAAAAGGCGTCTTTAAACCACTATTTTATTTGAACTGGAATTGTTATACTGCCTGGACCGCAGTTAACCATTAAATTGTCCGACCCACAGAAAAAAATTTCCGGGAAAAAAAGGGTCTTTAAAACCCATTTTGTTGAATCGGCAGGGGCTATACTATTACATCTCTTCTAAAAACCCGGGGGGGCCCAAAAAACTGAAATGCATTTTCTAAGTAGGGGGCACCAATGCTTTTTAAAAGCGGGAAATGAAATCCCTTTTCCCCCCGCGAGTCCAGCCTTTTTTTTACACGCCAAATTTATTGCCCTAGAGGCATGATTGCATTGCATGCGTTCTGTGTCTATATCACAAGAACTCCCAATCTTTTTCAACAACGATTTCCCGTTCTTCTCCCCAAAAGGACATAGGATCCTGTGATTTTTTCCCCCCGAGCGAACCCTTTAAAATTTTCCCATTAACTCATTTGCCAAGGGGGTGCCCAAGACTTGTGTCCCGGTTGCTTGCAATTTAGGGGTATTTCCTAATTTCATACCCCGCATAGCTTGGTGTCATCTTCATTTTAGTTGAATAGACATTGACTATACTGTCCGTACCCCAGCATGACCCCCAAACCTGATGACCCCAGATTAAAAAGTGCCGGAAAAAAAAAGTCTTTGAACCCCCTTTTAGTTTAAATGGACATTGGCTTTACCTGTCCTGGACCGCAAACATGACCCCCAAAACCTTCTGACAAACATTTTAAAAAAGTGCCGGAAAAAGGAGTCTTTGAACCCCATTTTTAGTTGAACTGGACTGGCTAACCCTTCCGCACCGCAGTATGACCCTTTAACCTTTTGGACTCACAGATTAAAAAGTGCCGGAAAAAGGCGTCTTTGAACCACCATTTTAGTTGAACTACACATTTACTATAACTGTCCTGTACCACAGAATGACCCTCAAACCTGCATGACCCACTGATTAAAATGTGCCAGAAAAAGGAGTCTTTGAAACACCATTTAAGTTGAACTGGACATTGACTATACCTGTCCTGGACCGATTAGAAAACCATTTTAAAAACCCGTCTACCCAAAAAATTAAAAAATGCGGAAAAAGGGGTCTTTGAACCACCATTTTATTTTGGGTTTGGGCATTACTATACCTGTTGGACCCCATATGAACATTAAACCCTTTTGACCCAATTTTTTAAAAAAATGCCCCGGAAAAAAAATTCGTTGAACCACATTTTAGTGGAACTGGGCATTTACCAACCGCCCGGACTAAACATGACCCCAAAACCGTCTGACCCCAAAAATTAAAAAGTGCCGGGAAAAAAGGGGTCTTTGAACCACCCCTTTTTAGTTGAATAGACATTGACTAACCTGTCCTGGGCTGCAGCATGACCTTTAAACCCGTTTCACCCCCAAAATTAAAAAAGTTGGAAAAAGGGTCTTTTAATCACCCTTTTTTGTGGAATGGACATTGACTATACCTTCCCGTACTGCAGCATACCCTCAAACCTGCATGACCCCAGATAGAAAAATGACGGAAAAAGGGGTCTTTGAAAAACCCCATTTTAGTTGAAAATGGGCATTGACTAACCTGTCCTGGACCACACATTCCCCTTAAACCTTCGACCCCCCCGATAAAAAGAGACGGAAAAAGGAGTTCTGAACCACCCCTTTACTTGAATGGAATTGAATTTTCCGTCCCTTTTCCGCAACAGACCCCCAAACCGCATGACCCCCCGATTAAAAAGTGCGAAAAAGGGGGCTTTGAACCACCTTTTTATTTGAACTGGCTTGACTACACTTTCCTAAAACGCATTATGACCCTTAAACCGTTGACCCCAGATTTAAAAAATGCCGGACAAAGGAGTCTTTAAAACCCCCATTTTAGTTGAACTGGACATTGATCTACCTGTCCTGGACCAAGCTTACCCCCCAAAACCCCGTTGACCCACAAATTAAAAAGTCTGGAAAAAGGAGTTTTTTAACCACCTTTTGTTTAACTGGGCTTTACTATACCCCTCCTGTACCACAGGGGTGACCTTAAACATGTTGACCCTAAGATTAAAAAGTGCCCGAAAAAAGGGGTCTTTGAACCCCCATTTTAGTTGAGCGGACCTTTACTATACCTGTCCTGGACCGCATTTGAACTTAAAAATTTATGACCCAATGATTAAAAAAATGCCCGGAAAAGGGTCTTTAACCCAAATTTTTGTGGAATGGTCATTGACTATTCCTGTCCTGGAGAACAACATGACCCCACAACCTGTCTGACCCACAGATTAAAAAGTGCCGGAAAAAGGAGTCTTTGAATCTTTTTGAAGGAGTTTTTGAACCCCCCTTTTAGTTGAAAAGGGGCTTAACTATACCTTCCCGGACCACCCGTAGACCTTAAAACCGTTGACCACAGTTAAAAGTGCCCAAAAAAAAAGTTTTTTTAAACACCTTTTAGTTGAATGGGCATTTTAATATACCTGCCGGACCGCAGCTGACCCCAGAACCTGTCTGACCACGGGTTTAAAAAATGCTGGAAAAAAAAAAACTCTTTTAACCACAATTTTATTTGAATGGGGGATTGCTATACCTTTCTGGACTGCGTATGACCATTTAAACCCGTATGACCCCCCAATTTAAAAGTGCCGAAAAAAGGAACTTTGATCCACCAAATTTTTGTTGAAAATGACATTGAGTTACCCCGTCCGTACCGCAGCCCTGACCCCCAAACCTGCTGACCCACAGATTAAAAAGCACGGGAAAAAGGAGTCTTTGAACCACCATTTTTTTTTGAATGGGCCCTTTACTATACCTTCCGGACCCCATTATGACCATTTTAAAAACCTCCTACCCAAGATTAAAAAGTGCCGGAAAAAGGAGTCTCTGAACCACTTTTTAGTTGAACTGGACATTGACTATACCGGTCCTGGACCACAACATGACCACAAAACCTGTCTGACCCACGGATTAAAAAGTGCCGGAAAAAGGACTCTTTGAACCACCATTTTAGTTTTAACTGGCTTGACTAACGTCCGGCCCCAAATGACCCGAAAACCCGTCTACCCCGGAATAAAAAGTGCCGGAAAAAAAGACTTTTTGAACCACTATTTTAGTTGAAATGGGCTTGCTATACCCGTCCTGGACCCCCAGAATGACCCCTTAAAAATGTCTCACCCTAAATTTAAAAAATGTGGAAAAAGGAGTCTTTCAACCACCCCTTTTAGTGGAATCGACATTGACTTACCCGTGGGACCGCAGTATGACCCTTGGGACCTGATGACCCCCAGATTAAAAATGCCGGAATAAGAAGTCTTTGAACCACTATTTTAGTTGAAAATGAACATTGACTTAAAACCCGTCCTGGCTGCGGATACCATTATACCTGCTGACCACAGATTAAAAAAATCCCGGGAAAAAAGGGGTCTTTGAACACTTTTTTTAAATTTAAATGGCATTGCGTACTTGCCTGGACCGCGCATGCCCTTTAATTGTCTC
>JAODAL010032855.1:0-46345 GCA_025379985.1 Phyllomedusa bahiana
CTGGTTTGCTGTGAGGAACTGTAAAAACAGCAAGGTTTCATGACAAAACGTATTCCTTTTACTCATTCATCTTAGAATTTTCCATATCAAGGGTTTTGGGGGTCTGGTGTTTGAGAAAAAGCTATAACAGGCCCTTTGGGAAACAAAAGTGTTTTTAAGTGGATTTCTCCATCAAAAATTTTTTAATAGTGGCTGAAAGTCATTTTTATAATTTTTGGGGTCATTTTTGCTTTAAAATGCAGCAATACTGGGTCCTATATAAAAAAAAATGTTTTTTCAACAGACTTTTTTTCTTCACAATTGTCAAAAGTGCTCGGGGTCATTTTTTTAAATTTTTGGGGGGCATTTGCTGTGACTCACTAACAAAGGGTTTTTATAAAAAAAATGTTTTTTCTAACAGACATTTGTTCTCACAATTTCAAAAGTGGCTCGGGGTCTTTTTTTAAATTTTTGGGTGCATTTTGCGTGAAATGCAGTAGACACAGGTCCTATTGTAAAAAATTGTTTCAACAGACATTTGTTCTTCAGATTTCAAGAGTGGCTCAAGGGTCATGCTTTGAATTTTGGGGGCATTTTGCTGGACATCAGCAATACACGGGCCTTTTATAAAAAAAATTTTGTTTCAACAAAAATGTTCTTCACAATTTGGGCCAAAAGGGCTAAAGGGAAATGCTTGAATTTTTGGGGCTTTTTGCTGTGCTTCAGCTAACACGGGTCCTTATGAAAAATGTTTTTCTAACAGACTTTTGTTCTTCAAAATTTTGTCAGGTGGTTTTAAAGGGTGATGGTGCTGCAAAAAACAGGAATAGGTGGGGACCTGTTAAGGGACAATTTTGCAAATGACTTTTTTTTTGCAAATTTTTAACATAGCTAAAATCCCGTATTGAGACAACCCATTTAATACAATTAAAAAAAGAAAACAAAGACATGGGGGGGTTCCACCCTTTTTTAAAAAGGGTTTTTTCTAGAATTAAACACAAAAAAAATTGCAGTACAAAAAAGCTGGTAAAAAAATTTCCCCTGAATTTTACAAGGGAGGGACAGGGAAAACTTGACCCGATGTAGTTATTTAGAGGAATGGAGTATGGGGCATGGCAGAGAACAAAATACAGAACAATTTCCTCCCACGTTGAGAAAAAGAGAAAAAGAATGCCAAGAAAAAAGGGGGCCCCGGGTGGAACAGGGGCGTTAACCACTGCACGGCCTCACCCCTCCCCCGGGCCCCCGGGGGATCCTGGTCCCCCTCCCGGGCCCACCATCGGGTCCGCCGCGGCCTGGGGCAGCCGGGGGGGGCCTCTTCCGTGGGTTACCTGACCGCGCTCCTGTGCCCCGCGCCCCCTGCCGGGCCCAGGGACGCGTGCCTGTTCCCCAAGGCGCGCGCGCGCTTGTTCCCGGGGGTTTTTAAAAGGGGCCACGCCCCATAATTTCTAATTGCCAGGCCTTCCCCCTACTAAGGTTACTCCCACAAACACTCCTTGCTGGTCTATGTTTCCCCGGCCCTAGAGAAACGTTCCAAAAGCAACTCTCGCCTTACCGGTACCAGACCCCTTGCTACTTTCTAACTCCGAACCTCTGCCCCTGCCCCACCTTCCTGCCTTCTACGACCACAACCTCTGCCACCTGCCCGACCTTCTGCCTGCCCACACTACATTCTGGGACTACGTTTCGTACCACGCTGCACCTCGGCTCCACCGCAAGCAAGCCACGTCAGGGGGGACGACCTGGTAGCCTCACGCCGCAGCAAGTCCTCCCGTTTTGGCGGCGGGCTCTGGGAAAACCGGGGCTACTTAGATTCCTTCCCTGGCTGCTTAGCATCATCGTTTGCGGTGGTCCATGGATCCATACCCAGCCGTTACAAACCACCAGATTTCCAAGGAAATTCAATTGGTCCGCACTCATACGGGGGGGCAAGCGCTACCCAGTCTTGACGGTATGAGGAAGGCTGAGGCTTTCCCCAAACTTCCGTTCCGCACTCTGCTTCAGCCACTGTTTTCGTTGCTGCGTCATAAAGGGGGGTTTTTTACGTGTTAATAGATGACGGACGCCCGCCTGGGCTCTCACCGCACCCCTGTAACCCCCCCCTGGCGCTAACCTCGTGTTAATAATGAAAGAGCTGGGCCTTTTGGGTCTCACCGCACCACTAAAATCGGCCCCGAGCTGACCCCTTTAAAATGGCTGACGGCAGCACTGGGTCTCACCGAGGGGCAACAGGAAGCTTCAAATTTCCTAAAAAACAATTTTAAAAAGGTGATTTCTGTGAGTTAAGTATTTTTAAAAAGGGGGTCCAGGACTGGACACAAATTGCCAATTTGAGGGTTAAAAAATTTTTTGGGCTGGGGTCACAGGGGCCCCACATTTTGGGGGGTCTGTCCCAAAACATTGAAAGGATTTGGAGGAAAAATGAACCATTTAATTGATTTCCGAATCACTCCAGAACCAGGAGGGCAAATGTCTTCTCAAGTGTTTTGGGGATGATTAGGACATTTTTATTACTTATGAGGTGTGCAGACGAATTAACACATCTACACGAGTAGAAAATACCTTTAAAAACTGCAGGGAGGGGTGTATGTTGTATGTTATCACACTTGACAAAAAAATTGATAATAATGATAATAATGTAAAACTATAAATAAAACTTCCCTAAATAAATTCTGTAAACAAATGTCAGTTACCAAAGAATATACTAAATGACAGTCACTGTACAAAATAGCATAGTGCCACTTTTTAATCTGTGGGTCAAACAGGTTTAGGGGTCATGCTGTGGCTCAGGACAGGGATAGTCTATGTCCAGTGAAACTAAAATGGTGTTTGAAAGACTCCTTTTTCTGGCACTTTTTAATCTGGGGGTCATGCAGGTTTGGGGCTCATGCTGTGGTCCAGGACAGGGATAGTCTATGTCCAATGAAACTAATATGGTGGTTTAAAGACTCCTTTTTCCGGCACTTTTTAAATTTGGGTGTCATGCAGGTTTGGGCTCATGCTGTGGCCCAGGACAGGTATAGTCCATGTCCAGTGAAACTAAAATGGTGGTTGAAAGACTCCTTTTTCCGGCACTTTTTAATCTGGGGGTCATGCAGGTTTGGGGCTCATGCTGTGGCCCAGGACAGGGATAGTCTATGTCCAGTGAAACTAAAATGGTGGTTGAAAGACTCCTATTTCCGGCACTTTTTAGTCTGTGGGTCAGACAGGTTTAATGGTCATTCTGCAGTACAGGACAGGTATAGTCAATGTCCAGTTCATCTAAAATGGTGGTTCAAAGACTCCGTTTTCCGGCACTTTTTAATCTGGGGTCATGCAGGTTTGGGGGGGCTCTGCTGTGGCCCGGAAGGGATATCTAGTCCAGTAAAACTAAAAGGTGGTTGAAAACTCCTTTTCTGGCACTTTTTAAATCTGGGGGTCAGACGGGGTTGATGGTCATACTGGGGCCCGGGAGAGGCATAGTCAATGTCCAGTTCAACAAAAATGGTGGTTGAAAGCCCTCCTTTTTTCCGGCACTTTTTAATCTTGGGGCAGACGGGTTTAAGGGTCATTTTGCGGTACGGGGACAGGTATAGTCAATGTCCCCAGTTCATCAAAAATGGTGGTTCAAAACCCTTTTTTCCCGGGCACTTTTTAATCTGGGGTCAGATTTTTGGGGTATCTGCTTCCAGGAGGGTATTCAATGCCAGTTAATAAAATAGGGTTTTAAATCATCTCCCTTCGGCATTTTTAATTTGTGGGTCATGAGGTTTAAGGCATGCTGGGTACAAACAGGAAGTAATGGTCTGTATTTTTTTCTGGGGGCTTTTATAACCTAAGTGTGTTGCCTAAGATTAGCGGTAGCATTGATGTGTGGATGTTAATTCCAGCTTCTCCAGCCCTTTTTGGGGTGTAAGAATGAAGGTGTTATTCCTCCCCCATAGTTTTTAATGGTCATCGGCAAAACTATTATGGGATATCGGCATGAAAATTCCCGAACGCTACGATGCGATAGTTGATGCAACCCGCTCATCATTTGTCACTCTGATCAACGCAGGGGCAGAAACAATAAATCATACAAATGAGTCAAAATGAATAGGTATTTATCCACTCCCAGGCCGCGTCTCCCACAACAACGCAGTGCTAACCATACAATTCAGCTCCCAAAAAAACCCTCTCATGCACAAAAAGCAATAAATACATCCCGATTTGTTAAATAGAAACCATGGCCTCAGTGATCAAAACCTATCATCATTACAGGACGCAGGGAAAATGAGGGACAACATAGAGGCAGAGGGGGAGGGGCGGTGGATGAAATCCTCTAATGTGGAACAGTTTCTACGAGGAAACTAGAGGATTTCAATGAAGAATGTATAAAATTAAATGCACGTTTTCAGGCAAGGGGTTACCCAAAAAAAAATGTTTTGGGGGAAGGGCTTTAACAGGCTATACCGTACGGGGACATTTATTAATCAGTAAAAAGAAAAAGGAAAAAATGATTTTATTCGCTGTATAGGTCCCTTTGAAAATAGAGCCATAAAAGAGAGGCATATTTAGAAACATTGGCAATTCTAAAGGCAGACCGTACCCCTCTAGGGTTTCCTAAATATCCTAGTTATTTAAAAAGAGGAAGAAATTTGGGGATGAATTTTGTGCATAGTCATTTGGGGGAGATGGAAAAAAAAACGGGGTTAGGCCCCGGGGTGGTGGCCTTTCCCCCTGTGGAAATGTTCTTTGTCCATTTATATAAAAAACTAAAGAATTTGTTAATCCCAGTGAAAAAGAGAAGATTTTAGATAAACAATTTTTAAATTGTAAACCAGGGGGGTATTTATGGGGCTAGTGTACCTCCCCCAAGACTATGGGGGAAAAAACCCATACAGGAGTTTCGTCGTCGATCTCAAAATCTGAGTACATTAAAACTAGAGGGCACTCCCCTACAAAAACCATTTTGGAAGTATAATTTGGTAAAAGGTGCAAAATTTTGGGGGGCATCTGTGTGAAAAAGCCTAGGGAAAGAAAAGGGCGATCGGGTGATTTTTTGTTGCGGGAAGAGGCAAGTGGATAAACAGACTCAATACTTTGAAACCTAAAGGCCAAAATAGGCTTTTCATTTTTACTTTTTATTTAATTTTGCTGATTCCCTTAAAATAATTTTTGAAAAACTGTAATGTGATTAAGTTTCGGTCATGGATATGCCAGTTGAATATATACTATGAAGCATCAAGTTCACATAGGGTTTTTCCTCTCTCCCCATTTTCCCCCCTCCCCCTCCCCCCCCCCCCTGCCTCTGCGTTGTCCCTCTTTCCCCCGGGGCCCGAAGATGATAGGGATTTTATCAAGTGAGGCCCGGTTTCATTTAACAAATCGGGGTTATGTATATTTCTTTTTTTCATGGAGGGTTTTTTTTGCAGCTGAATTGTATGGTATTTTCACTCGGGGTTGTTTTGGCGAGACGCGGCCTGGGAGTGGATAACTATATTCATGTTATATATTCACTATGAAGATTTTTGTTTTCTGCTCGCTCGTTATCTGTGTGACTGGGGCAACTAGTGCAAAACGTTGAGCACTAATATTTTGCAGCCCCCATATTTTTGCATCTTCCATTGTGACGAATGAATTAGGTGGCAGCCGTGAGCCGGAAAGAGAATCTTTAAAGGGGGAAGTTGTGAGGCCAAACTGCGGAAGGGGGGGCTTAACCATAAGCCTGCCTTTATTAAAATTAATATAATATTACATAAAAAAGAAAGTGGTTTTGCAAAACAGCGAACAATAGTAAACAGCCACAAAAAAACATGTACTTAATAGGGCTTGCAGCATTATTAAAATGAATAGTATATTAGATATTGGAGAAGTGCTTTATGGGAAGAAATTGACAGTGGTGTACTGTAAGGAAATCTTATTCCCAAAAAAGGAAAAATTTGATGGGAAAAGGGGCTTATGGGAGTTGATAAAGCTGGTTGTGCTGTGGAAAGTAACCACCTTTCGCTTATCCCCTTGTAGGGGAGCCACGCAGTTGCAATAATATGAGGGGAAATAAGCGGAAGTCATCACGTCAGGGCTGAGGTGTCCCCCTGGTGCAAGCGCATTAGCGCGGGCAGTACGGAAGATGGGGCGCAAGCCCCTTTATGGAATAGCGAATTTGCCCGAGGATGCTGTTCATGGGGGCTGGGGGAGCTTTGCAGGACATATTATGAGTTGCGTGGAAGAGCGGGAAAGGGGGGGTGGTTTTAGTCATTCTCTGTGGGTAATTGGGGAGCACCTGAATAGGGGGGTACCCAACAGATATAAAGAAAGTGGCTTGACCCCATGTATCGGAACCTTAAGTCCTGATTAAAACCAGGTTAGCTGGCAAAACATGTCGGGCAGGGCAGATAGACGTTTTAAATTGTATTTCTCACCTCATCTAGAAGTGTCACCTGCTGCAGACGGGCACAAGGGGGCCTTTTTTGTTCGTGTCCCCTGAGTCAGGGAGACTGCCCAAAATAGTAGGGTTGGGATCCCTTTTTGGGGGCTAGTACTTTTGGGTCTCCTGTTAATAGGTGGTGCTCCCCGACTTGATAATAGAAAAGGAGTTATTCCCTTTTTCAGAAGCAAAAAGGGTTAAATAATGAGGGTTTGAAATCAGTTTTTAATAGTGTTATAGAGGTTAAGAGTATACATAATAAAAGTTTCGTTTTAGTGTTTTACAGATAGAGAACTGATAGAGTTTAAGTTTGCCCACACAAAAACTACATATTTTCTGCCCCAATATACACCCCATGCGGGGGCCCCCAAAATAGTTCAGGCCCCCAAAATACACCACAGTGCGGGGCCCTAATAGTTCCCTGGCCCCAAAATACACCACAGTGCGGGGGCCCAACATGTTCATGGGCCCCAATATACACCACAGGCGGGCCCCCATCGTTCATGGCCCCATTTACCCACAGTGCGGGGCCCCCCACTAGTTCATAGCCCCCAAATACAACAGTGCAGGCCCCTACATAGTGATGGCCCCAATATACCCACATGCGGGACCCCAGGTAGTTTCCTGGCTGTAATTAAACCACATGCGGGGCCCACATATTTTAGACCCCCAAAATTTCTTCACAGTGCGGGGCCCCACTAGTTTTATGCAAAAGGGCAATACCTATCGAAATCCCTAAAGAACATTTATGTTCTATCATCATGAAAAAAAATTTTAGACTCGGTTTCAAATATCTGATCAGAACAGTTTAAGTGCCCACGACTTTAACGTGGTCCTCAAAACGGGGAGTCCTATCCTACTTTACCTCTCAAACGAGCCCAAACAGGCCTCTCCTGGGTCACCGACCTCCATTATTCAGAGAGAAAAAATAAAAAACACCCAACCTGCAAAGCTGCCCCTTTTTATGACAGCCTGTGGATAGTGCTTTGGACCGAAACCAAAATGGAAGTCCCCCCTTACCTACCAATGTAGGATAAAATCAATGAACAATGTACACCAAGTAAAGAACGTATGTTACGCACCAGCAAAAACATGTTCTGAAAGAACGTATGCAAACCTGGTGCCACTGGCAGTTGCAGCGGCACGACATGTAATTATACATGTACATCACACAGACACCGCCACCAGCGGCCACATTTCTGCAAAAAAGGCAATACACTATACGTCGAAAATCCCTAAAGAAGCATTTATGCTAATCTATCATACATGAAAAAACTTTGAGACTCTCGGGGGGTTTCACAAATTCATGATCAGAACATGTTTAAAAAGCTGCCCACAGACTTCAACGTGGTCTCAAATCGGGCAGTCCCTTCCTATCTTGTACCTCTCAATCGTGCCAATCAGAGGCAGGCCTCTTCACTGGGTTCACCGACCTCCATTATTTTCAGAGAGAAAAAATAAAAATAAAAAACACCCAACCTGCAAAGTCTGCCCTCTTATGACCAGCCTGTGAGAGTTGGCGGACGAGGACAGAAACCCCAAAAAGGAAGCACCCCTTCCCTTCGATGTAGGGTTTAAAAATCCATGTGACAACCAAGTATTAGGAACGTAATGTTTTTCTGCACACAAACATTATCTAAAAAAACGTAGCAATACCTGGGTGCCACTGGCAGGGCTGCGGCACACATGTAATTATACAAGTACACGACACAGACCGCCACCAGCGGCACATTTCTGCAAAAAGGGCAATACACTGTACGTCGAAATCCCTAAAGAAAGCATTTATTGCTATCTTAACAAGACATAGAAAAAACTTTGAGACTCTCGGTGTCTCATATCATGATCAAACATGTTTAAAAGCTGCCCACGACTTCAAACGTGGTACCTTCAAATTCAATCGGGCAGTTCCTCTATCCTATCTTTACCTCTCAATATATCGAGCCAATCATGCCTCCTCACTGGGTCCACCCGACCTCCATTAGATCAGTAGAGAAAAAATAAAAAACAAACCCAACCTGCAAAGCTGCCCTTCCATATGACAGCCAGTGCGAGTGGGCGGGGGACAGAAACCCAAAATGGAAGCACCCCTTCCTTTCCATGTATGTTAAAATCAATGTACAACAAGTAATAACGTATGTTTCAGCACACAAAAACAATTCTGAAAAAAACGTAGCAAACACTGGGTGCCACGGCAGGGGCTGCCGGGCACACATGTAATTAATTACATGTACACACACAGAACCGCCACCAGCGCACATTTCTTTCTGCAAAAGGCAATCACTACGTCGAAAACCCTAAATAAGCATTTATGCTATCTATCATACATGAACAAACTTGAGACCACTCGGTACACATATCATGATCAGTAAACATGTTTTTTAAGCTTCCCACGAGATTCAACGTAGTTCTCTCAAATCGGGCAGTCCCTATTCCTATCTTTACCTCTCATTCGAGCAATCAGGCCTCTCACACTGTCACCGACCTCCATTATTCAGCAGAGAAAAAATAAAAAACACCCCAACTGCAAAGCTGCCCTTCTTATGACAGCCGGTGAAAAAAAAAAAATAAGTGGGCCGGGGACAGAAACCCAAAATTGGAAGCAACCCCTCCTATCCATGGTAGGTTAAAATCAATGTACACAATGTATAACCGTATGGTTTCTTGCACACAAAAACCATTTTTTCTGAAAAACGTATCAAACCTGGGTGCCACTTGGCAAGCATGCTGCACACAGTAATTATACATGTACACACACAGACCGCCACCACGGCACATTTCGTGCAAAAAGGCAATACACTAACGTCGAAATTCCTAAAGAAGCATTATATGCTATCTATCAACATGAAAAAACTTTGAAGACTCTCGGTTCACGATATCATGATCAGAAAACATGTTTAAGCGGCCCATGACTTCAACGTTGGTCTCCAATCGGGCATCCTATCCTCCCTATCTTTTACCCTCAATCGAGCCCCCAATTTCAGGCTCTCACTGGGATCAACCTAACCGACACTCCATTTTTTCAGAGAGAAAAAAATAAAAAACACTCCAACTGCAAAGCTGTCCCTCTTCTGACAGCCTGTTAGAGTGTGAGGGGCGGGACAGAAAACCAAATTGAAGCACCCCTCCTTTCCTGTAGGTTAAAAATCAATGTACACCCCCAAGTATATACGAAGGTTTCTGCACTACAAAAACATTTCTATGAAACTCAACGTATGCAAACCTTGGTGGCCACTGGCAGTGTCTGCGGCACACATGTAATTATACATGACACACACAGACCCGCCACCAGCGGCACATTTCTGCATACGTTTTTTTTCAGAATGTTTTTTTGTGCAAAACGATACGTTATACTTGGTGTACATGATATAACCTACATGGAAAGGAAGGGGTTGCTTCACAGTTTGGGTTTCTGTCCCCGCTCCACTCTCACATGCTGTCATAAAAGGGCCAGCTTGCCAGGTTGGGTTTTTTTTATTTTTTCTCCTCTGAATTAATGGAGGGTCGGTGGACCCAGTGATGAGGCCTGATTGGCTCAGATTGAGAGGTAAAGAAAGGATAGGAATGCCCGATTTGAGACCACGTTTAAGTCCGTGGTCAGCTTAAAAAGTTCTGATCATGATATGTGAACCGAGAGTCCTCAAAGTTTTTTCATGGATGATAGGCATAGCATAAATTGCTTCTTTAGGGATTTCTGACGTAGTGTATTGCCCTTTTGCAGAAATGTGGCCCAGTGGGCGGTCTTTGTGTGTACATGTGAAATAATTCAAGTGGGCGCAGCCCGCCAAGTGGCACCCAGGTTTGCAAATACTTTTTTTCAGAAATTTTTTTTGTGTGCAGAAAACAAACGTTATACTTGGTGAGACATTGATTTTAACCTACTTGGAAGAAGGGTGCTTTCCATTTTGGTTTTCTGTCCCCGCCCCTCGATGGGGGGGGGGGCGGGGGGGGGGGTATGGGGGGGAGGGGGCTGTCATAAGAAGGGCAGCTTTGCAGGTTGGTGTTTTTTATTTATTTTTTTTTTTTTTATTTTTTTTATTTTTTTTATTTTTTCACACTGAATAATGGAGGTCGGTGACCCAGTGATAGGCCTGATTGGCTCGATTGAGAGGTAAAGATAGGATAGGACTGCCCGATTTTGAGACCACGTTAAGGTCGTGGGCAAAGCTTAAACCATGGTTCTGATCATGATATGTGAACCGCAGAGTCTCAAAGTATTTTTCATGTATGATAGATATGCATAAATGCAATTCTTTAGGGATTATCGACGTATGTATTGCACTTTTTTGCAGAATGTTGGCGCGATGGTGGCGTCCTGTGTGTGTACATGTAAAATTACATGTGTGCCGCAGCCTGCCAGTGGGCACCCAGGATTGCTTACGTAATTTTTTCAGAAATGTTTTTTTGTGGGTAGCAGAAACATACGTTATACTGGTGTACATTGGATTTTTCCTACATGGAAATGAAGGTGTGCCTTTTTTTTTCCCATTTTGTGTTTCAGACCCCCCCACTCTCACAGGCTGTCATAGAGGGCAGTCTTTGCAGTTTGGGTGTTTTTTATTTTTATTCTCTCTGAATAATGGAAGGTCGGTTGACCCAGTGAGAGGGCATGAGTTTGGCTCGATTGAGGAAGGAAAGATTAGGATAGGACTGCCCGATTTGAGACCACGATGAAGACTGATGAGGGCAGCTAAACATGATCTGATCATGATATGTTGAACCGAGAGTCTCAAAGTTTTATCATGTAGATAGATAGCATAATGCTTCTATAGATTTCGAGTAGGTAATGCCCTTTTGCAGAAATTGCGCTGGTGGCGGTCTTGTGTGGTGTACATGTATAATTACATGTGTGCCGCAGGCCCTGCCATGGACCCAGGTTTGCATACGGTTTTTTCATAAATGTTTTTTGTGTGCAGAAACATACGATATATTGGTGTACATTGATTTTAACCTACATGGGAAAGGAAGGGGGCTTCCATTTTGGGGTTTTCTGTCCCCGCCCACTCTCACAGGCTGTCATAAAGAATGGCAGCTTTGCCAGGTTGGGTTTTTTTATTTTTTCTCTCTGAATAATGGAGGTCGGTTGACCCCAGTGAGAGGCCTGTATTGGCTTCGATTGAGATGTAAAGATAGGATAGGACTGCCCGATTTTGAGACCACGTTGAAGTCGTTGGGCAGCTTAAACATTTTCTGATCATGATATGTGAACCGAGAGTCTCAAAAGTATTTTTCATGTATGATAGATGCATAAAAGCTTCTTTAAGGAGAATTTCACTTAGTGTATTGCCCTTTTAGCAGAAATGTTGCCGCTGGTGGCGGTCCTGTGTGTGTACTGTTAAAATTACATGTTGCCGCAGCCCTGCCAGTGAGCCCCAGGTTTGCATACGTTTTTTTCAAGAAATGTTTTTGTGTGTCCGAAACATAACGTTATACTTGGTGTAACAGTTGATATTTAACCTACATGGAAAGGAAGGGGTGCTTCCCATTTTGGGATTTCTGTCCCCGCCCAACTCCTCACAGGCTGTCCATAAGAAGGGCAGCTTTGCAGGTTGGGTGTTTTTTATTTTTTCTCATTATCTGAATAATGGAGGTCGGTGACCCCATAGAGGTCCTGATTGGCATCGATTGAAGTAATAGATAGGATAGGACTGCCCGAATTGAGACCACGTTGAAGGGTGCGTGGGCAGCTTAAACATGTTCTGATTCATTATAGTGAACGCTAGAGTCTCAAAGGTTTTTCATGTATGATAGATAGTCATAAATGCTTCTTGTAGGGGATTTCGACGTAGTGTATTCTTCACTTTTTGCATGAAATGTGCCGCATGGGTGGCGGTCTGTGTGTGTACATTTATAATTACATGTGGTGCCGCAGCCCTTCCCAGTGGCACCGGCAGGATTGCATACGTTTTTTCAGAAATGTTTTGTGGTGCAGAAACATACGTTTATACTTGGTGTACAATTGATTTTAACCGCTACTGGAAAGGAAGGGTGCTTCCATTTGGGTTTCTGTCCCCCGCTCACTCTCTCCAGGCTGTCATAAGAAGGGGCAGCTTTGGCTGGTTGGGTGTTTTTATTTTTTCTCGTCTGAATAATGGAGGTCGGTGACCCAGTGAGAGGCCTGATTGGCTCGATTGAGAGGTAAAGATAGGAATAGGACTGCCCGATTTGAGACCACGTTGAAGTCGTGGGCAGCTTAAACATGTTCTGATCATGATATGTGAACCGAGAGTCTCAAAGTTTCTACATAGTTCATGGCCCCAATATACACCACTGTTCGGGGCCTTACATAGTTAATGGCACCAATATACACCACAGGGCGGGGCCCTACATAGTTCAAGGCCACATGATGGGGACTATATAACAATGTACTAAATCCCCAGATATCACCCCTCAGTTGTCCTGATTTGGAAGCAATGTCTCGGACAGTTAGGAGAAGACATGATTTTTTGGGGTGTCCCTAGGATCCAGCTCTGTATTCCTGGGACTGCGCTGTACAGGTCACTATTTGTGGGACGCGCATACAGTGGCTGCAGTCAGTGGCCGTCTGTCAGGAACGCTCATCGTATGCAGCGAGTGCAGAGGAACCGATGTCACTGGCTGCAGGGGCTGTTGAGTCTAGCTACTGAGGCAGCAGAGGGAGGTAGATGACCGTCACTTCCTGTCTCCCACCCTTCCTCCCTGTCCACCACCTGGATCCCCCTTTCCTCCATGGCCTCCAGCCTCTAAGAAAGTTGAGTGGCACCCATCCCCAGCAGCAGGAACCTTGCTTTTCTGGTTGCCTGCTGCAGATGATGTCACCCAGCTTTACCAGATGCTGGATAGACTATTAATCGGCTGGAAAGCTGGGTGACATCCCCAGAACAGGCATCCAGGAAAGCTATGTGCCTGCTGAGATGGGTGCCACTCTGATTTCATAGATACCTGCTGTGAGGGATGCCACCCAGCTTTCCCAGGCACTGAATAGGCTATTCATCATCCAGGAAAGCTGGGTAATGCCCCATCTGTAGCGTTTCTGGATTTTTTTTTTTACAGGTTTCCCTTTTGGACTACGTCGGACCAGTGCTGCATCTATTTCTTTAATAAGATGGTTGACGAGGGTGGGTCTCGGGGAGTGTTTTTTTCTGTGTTTTTTTTTCAAAGTGATAGTAATAGAGGCATGTGACAGACGCCTCTCCATTACTAGCGACGGGGCTTGGTGTTAGTCAGCGGTGTTTTTGGCACCTCAAAGCTGACACTAACCCCATTTTACTATTACCGCAGTACACAATGCACCAGGGGTACTGGGAAGAGCTGGGTAACCGTCAGAAGCGGACCCTCTGATGTGATGGTCCCCTTCTGCGGCAGCTGCGGGGCTGGTATTTTTAGAATGGGAAGGGACCAGTATCGATAGACCTTCCCATTCTGATAGTTTCAGGCTGCAGCTGTCAGTTTTACCTTGGCTGGTTATGGAAATAATTTGTTCTTTTTAGATTTTTAATAAAAGCTAAAAACAGCCAAAGTTCCAGCTGCAGGATGATGTTATTAAGATGTGAAGCTCAATGAATATTGGCCTTTCCCACCACAACAATACCAGCAGGGAGCCGCCCCAGAAGCTGACCGTCGCATTAGAGGGTCTGCTTCTGATGGTTGTCTGGCTCTTCCCAGTGCCCCTGGTGTGTTGGGTACTGGGGTAATAGTGACACGGGGGTAATGTCAGTCTTGTGGTAAAGAAAATGAAACATGTAATTTTTTCCAATAAATTCAGTTTTTTGCCCCAAATTTTTAATGGAAAGTGTCACGTACGCGCTCACCAGCACGTGACCGGGGACACTGTAATGGTTTTAGATTTATCTCCACTTGAGCACACCTCTCACTCAGGTAGCTAATCAAGCATAAATCGCCGAAAGGAAGTCGCAGTCCCCCCCCAAAATACGCGCTGCCCCACCTTCCCGCAATGCTAAAAAACAAGGGCCAGGAAGCAATCGAGTCCTGCCGTTTTTAAAAAAAAACCGTAAAAAATGTTCACAGGTAACCGCTCCCCTTCAGTATTTCCCAAAAGAAAAAAAAACCAATCCTTCAAGGAAAATTTGGGGTTTCGTGCAACAACAAGATTTAAACGAATATGATACTTTAAAAAAAATGATTTCAGTGCTTACATAAAAAAATATGATAATAATACAATAATGCACCACACAAAATACATTTTTAAAAAAAAGGGAGAAAAAGGGAAAAATTTCACACTTACAAGATGTTCAGCTTCCAAGCCCCCGGGGGAAAGGCAAAATTAGAACAGTCATTTTAGAAAAAAGGCCCCCATAGCTATGACACAGAAAAAAGGGGGGCTGGGCCCTTTATACCCGCCAGGCTGTCTCCTCCTTTTCATAACTCGGTACTCTTTATTGGCTTGAATTATGAAAGTAGGTGGTATACAGAAATTTTTTGAGGAGGGGGTTTTGTATTTTTGTTCCCCAAGGGGCACCCG
This sequence comes from Phyllomedusa bahiana, assembly GCA_025379985.1. Lineage (NCBI taxonomy): Eukaryota > Metazoa > Chordata > Amphibia > Anura > Hylidae > Phyllomedusa > Phyllomedusa bahiana. The sequence continues at coordinate 14,823 of JAODAL010032855.1, forward strand.
GATGTTTCTGGGGAGACAAGGAAAAAACTTTTCCCTTTTGGGGGGAAAATGTGTTTTTTTAAAGGTGGAAAAACGATTTATCAGACTCTGTGGGATTGTACCAAAAAAGGGCCCTCCCATAAATCCCTTTCCCTTTTAGCCATCAAACCCCTGGGCGGGGGTTTTATCGGACAGATGGCCAGAACTTCTCTCTCAGGACAAGGAGGGGGGGGGGGGGAATGCTGCCTTACAATCTGAACTGAGGTTTTATGATGAATTAAAATAATTGAATTTTCAGGGTAGCATACACCCCCTTTTTTTTGAGCGGCAGGGGGGCTGGTCCCCTCCACCCCTGACCCGCCCCGTCCTCCCCTGGGGAAGACTGTGGGGCCTTACCTACCCCATGGGCCGGAACCCCTACAGGGCAGGTAGGAGCAACTTACCGCTTGGATACACTTCTACTGTCATAACAAATTGACATGCATCTTTGGATTAGCACACCACTGACTGTTGGTACCATGAAAACCAGATCGGGAAAATGGCCCCCCCACTTTACCCCCGGGGGACACACCCAGGGCTTAATACATTAATGTTTGTCCAAAACATTTGAATATACCCCTCAGGTTTGGACACAGGATCATTATCAATACCAGCCGAGATATACCCCGGGTTTGGATACATCACAGGCCCGGCGTCTGAGATTCCCCCAGCGTGGATAAACATTATTGTCCACAGCAGTCCAAGTCATGCTGGCAAGCTTAGATACGGGGGGCACCCAGCATTACAGGCTGAAAAAGGTTATCAATGCCATGAAGTTCGAAGTATCTGTGGGCTGGGATACACCTGGGGCCCACAACACGTGTAATAAACGAGTCGGGCCCCAACCGGGCCCTGGACCGCAACATCAAGCACAACAGGCGGGGATAATCACAGGCCTCATAACGGCTGTAAAAATAAAACAAATACAAACATTTCTCCTCATGCTGGGGGGTCCTTGATAGGAGGAGGGGGTGACTAAGGTAATCCCTGTTACCCCAGGGTTCCGGCCACACACATGGGCGCACATTTTGCACATCACTTCGGGGGGGTTCAAATGCACGGGGCTCTCTGTGCGGGCCCACACGTGTGACCTCTCTCAGCGGGGGGGGGCTAGGGGGCCTAGACTTTCCACCTGCAATGTATCTCTGCAGAGCATTGCCCCTTTGGGGCTGGTCACCGACACAAAAAGCTGATGCTTGCGGCATCCTGTAGGGGTCACAGGAGGGATATGAGGCAGTCATTTGCCTTTACAATATCAGTAATCATTCGAAGACACCCTTTCATATTTCCTTTCCACTGGGCACGTTTCAGAAGTAGGTACAGTGTCTGCGGGGAATCACATATCTGGGTTGCTGGGTTTGTTTTCAGGGGGGAGCGGGACTAATTACGTGCTTTCCCCAAGATCGGTACCCGTAAAATGGAATAGGGATAAGGCAGAAACACCCACTTTTCATTCCTCGGCCCGCCCCCCAGTCCGTTCCCCGAGCCAGGGGATAGCAGAGGGGACCCCCCAAATCCAGTAGGGTCTGGCCTTCCCTGGAATAATATCAGCATCCACCATCCTGACGCACTACACACCTCCTCCACTGTCTTTGAAGCCCATGGCGACCTTCTGCCCCGGGGGACAGGTTAAGGTTATGCCTTCCCCTTCCGGCAGCCCAGCCCAAAGATAGATGGGGGGCCTGCTACGGGGGGCGCTGGGGGGCATCGGGGTACCCCTCCGCTTGTCTGGACAAGTGGCACAAACATGCCCCACTTGGTTGCAGTTTTAAAAACACCGGGCCCCATGTCCAAAAATGGGCGGTGAGCCTTTGGGACCCAGGCGGAGTACTAGGGGGGTCCCCAGGGACGATGGGGAGGACAGGGGACCCCCCACAGGTTCCTCTCCTCCAGGGGGGACTCGGGTTGGTCTCCGGTTTCTGGCATCCTGTTGGTAACTGGAGTTTTTTCCAGATTCCGCCCCTTTTGGATTTTTTTTGGGCTTCCAGTCACAGACAAACTGGGAAACCCTCTAAAAGCAGATAGGGAGAAGCTGCTCCTTGTCATCAATTCAACAGGTCATCAAAAGCGGAAACAGGGAGTCCTTCCCCCCCACTGCTTGCAGGGGGGCACTTAACTCTTCGAACGCGAGCTGCATGGGACCTTTCGTAGACCCCAAATTTTCTGCGATACACCTCCGGAGAGAGGTGATATTTCGTGCCCAGAGCTCTCTTTATGGCATCATAGTCCCCCCTGCCTGGAGGAGGTCCGAAAAACCTCCGGCTTTTCCCTTAGTCCGGGGTCAGAATCGTGCACACTCCTTTTGGGAGTGATAGGGCCCACAAGTCTTTTTTAAATCCCCGTGGGAAAAATCTAAGTCCCCCTTCTTTTCCATCACAGAAAATTTCCAGTCGGGGTTTCCAAGGGTTTTTATCCTGGGGAGAGGCCGTGGCAAAGCTCACCCCTTTCAAGTCGTGCCGCTTACTGAGCCCTTTTAGCTTGACCCCGGTCCCCCTCGCCTCTCCACCCGGGGCTCGGCGCCCTCCCGCTTGCTGTTTTACGCTCAGCCGCCTCTCTCGCTGTTGACGCTCAGCGCCCCAGCCTCTCTTCTGCCCGTTGGGGAAATTCAGGTAAGTTGAGGCGCACACTGGGGCACAAGCGCCAGTTGCTGCAAAACCCTGCCCAAGCAGAGTCCCTGCCCCCCTGAGAGCTGCCGTGCGGGGGGTCCCAGGGGAAATTATTTAGCGCGTACTCCGAATTGGACCGTGCGTTGTCATTTTCGCTCTCTGACGCCGCGTCCGGTGCTGCAGATCTGCTCCAGAGTTCCCGGATGGGGCCTTTGTCTTTGCCGCTGTACAATTTTCTCTCTCCTCACTAGGGTGCGAGATATTCTTTACTTGCTTCTGTAAAAGGCGAATTTCCACAAACACCCCTTTTCCAAAAAAAAGATAGAAAAGGGGGAAAAAAGGGGGGGAAACTGAAATTTATGTGTTAAATAAAGTAACACTGCGTTTTTTTTTTTCTTTTAAGACTGCAATCTTCAAAAATAACCAGTCTTTTAGTGCAGGAATAAATTTCTTAAACCAAACATAATTTGCAAAAAAAAGAAAAAATCCCCCGCTCTGCCCCCAATTTGCACGTACCCTCACCAGCACTGACCGGGGACACGTAAAGGGGGTTTGATTTATCTCCACTTGAGCACACCTCTCACCAGGTAGTAATCAACATAAATCGTACCGCAAGAAACCAGTCCCTTCCCCAAAATACCCCCCCCCCCAAACCCTTCCCGCAATACTAAAAAACAAGGCTTTGCCGGAAGCAACGAATCCCGACCATTTAAAAAAAAAAAACGTAAAAAAGCTCACAGTCAACTCACTGCTCTCTCAGGTTTTCCAAAAAAAAAAAGAACAATCCTTCAAGGGAAAATTGGGGTTTGTGCAACAACAAAGTTAACGAATTTCTGGGTACCTTAATATAAAAATTTTCAGGCTTTCATAGACAAAAATATGATAATAATACAATAAAGTACCAGACAAAACATTTTTAAAATAAAAAAAGGGAAAAAAGGAAAAATTCACACTTACAAGGGTTTTTACTTTCCCAAATCCCCGGGGAAAAGGGGAAATTAGACACAGCTCATTTGAAAAAAGGGCCCCAAAACAAAGAACAGAAAAAAGGGGGCTGGCCCTTTATACCCCGCCAGGTGTCTCCTCCTTCTCAAACTCGGTATCTCTTATGGCTTAATTATGAAAAAATAGGTGGTAACAGAAATTTTTTTTAGGGGGTTATGGTATTTTAGTTCCACAAGGGGGCACCCCGGACTGCTTTCTGGGCAGACAAAGGAAATATCTTTTCCTTTTGGCGAAAATTGTTTATTTGAAAGGGGGTAAAAACTGAGTTATAATCTGCGTGGGGATTGTACCAGGAAACGGCCGCCATAAAAACCTTCCCCTTTTGCCATCAAAGACCCCGGCTGGGGGGGTTTTCGGGCGATGGGCCCAAACTTCTCTCTCAGGAAAAAGGGGGGGGGGAATCTGCCTTTCAATCTTAACGCAGGTTTTTGATGAATTAAAATACATTGAATTTTCAGGGTACGACATTACAGAAAGTACAAGAAAAAGCACCCAAAACCTGATGGGCAATTTCTTCGGAGTAATGCAATACCCCATATGTAGTCATAAAGAAAATGTGGGACACGTAGTGGGTCTCAGAAGGGAAGGAAGCTATTTGGCTTTGGAATAAGCTGGATTGGTTGGAGGCCCTCATGTTGCATTAGTAGAGCCCCTTAAATTCCAGAACAGAGACAATCCCAAAAAACTGACCTTCCATTTTGGAAACTACACCCCTCAGTAAAATCCTTTCTATTTGCAGTGGCGGCCCTCCAGCTGTTGTGATACTACAACTCCCATCATGCCCACTGTTATAGATTATACAAATGCATGATGGGAGTTATAGTTTCCAAACAACTGGAGGGCCGCCAGTTTGACACCTGTGATCTATTGGTATAGTGTGCTGCACGCCATAGAGGAGACTCAGCGGCCTCTTGCTGGGCATGCATATTTTACTGAATTACAAAGCAAGTGCTGTTCAATTGCACATAATGTGATGTGAATTAAGATTACGAAACACCCAAAAGTGACCCCATTTTAGAAAGTTCACCCCTCAAGGAACATTTTAAGGGGTGTAATTAAAATCTTGACCTGATAAGTGTTTCATAAAATTAATTCCCAGACATTATTGTGTATTGCAAAGGTGAAAATTACTATTCAGTAGCAGCTAGGATCCTGGACTGCTTCCATCATGCACGTATTAAACTTTTGGTTCAAATTGAGTCCCGTTGCACCCTTACCTTGGCTACCCCCCTCAATTTAAAAAAAAAAATCCTAATACCCTTCCTTTGGTAATCAAACCACCATAGTGACGCACAGAGCATTACCCTCCTCCAGGCACATCTTCGAGCTGGGAGGTCCACTCAGCCTGTTCACAGGAAACCCCATCTTACCCGACAGCTTGTGAGCAGCCTCCTTTCTCATTACAGGGGATAAAGGTTTTTATAGTCATGAAAGACCTATCTTTAGACAACACCTTTAGGTCATATTCTGACTTAATCACGAACTCTGCTTCCACACGTTTTTCCAGATTGAATTATTACCAGTTGCACAGTTTCTATTCTACACATAAATCATCTCTGTCCTTAAATAGACCTTTGAGACCTAATATATCCAGAAAGTTCATACTGAGCATCTTCTCTCAAAGACCTATGGCCTAATATCTGCTTTGGGTGGTCCCCCCAAACTCCCATACTAAGTAGCTTGGGAGAGGGAATTATCCAAAGAATTCTCAGATGAGGACTGGAATAAAATGTTTCTGCTGGCCCACAAAACCTGTCTCAGTAAGGATCCAGGAAATGAATGAAAAGATCCTGTTCCGATGGTACAGGGTCCCCGCCCTACTGCATGCCATGTACCCCTCAGTTCCCAATATTTGCTGGTAGTCAAAGGGAAGTTGGAACCATGCTCCATATATGGTGGAAGTGTACTTCCTTACAACCCTTTTGGACCAAAATAATCCACGTTATTCATTTGATTTGTGGTGAGAGGTTAGACAATGACCCAGCCATTTTACTCCTCTTTGCCATCCACCGTCCAGCACATATTCTGAAAAGTCATCTACTCACTGTCACGGTTCAGGTCTGCTTTTCTGGATTTAACCCCTGAGATGCTGGTCCAGTTCCTGCAGTCCACCAGAGCTCCTGACCACCTGTCTGTCATGTCTGCTGTCTTTGCACCTGTCCAGTACCTGCTGTGTATCCTGCCGTTGCACTTGTCCAGTACCTGCTGTGTATCCTGCCGTAATCCCTGTCCAGGGCTGTGTATCCTCCCATTGCACCTGTTGCATACGTTTATTCCTGCTGTATCCTTCTGCACATGTTTTCCTGCTGTACCTGGAGTTCCTGTCCTGCACCTCGGCTGTCACCGCAGGTAGCCACGTCAGAGGTAGTGAACTGGGGGTTCCCCGCAGCAAAGTCCATCCTGTTTTGCGGCAGACTCTGGTGAAGACCGGGGGCCCCTTAAACTCTGCTCCCTGGTGTGGATCTCCATATACCATCTCGCCTGCGGTGATCACAGTGGATCCACTCCCGGATACCAGTGATTGGCGCCTCAGCGTTCGTTGTGACCACCTGATCGTTACAGAATGGACTGACCATCGTCCACTTCCATCACACTCTCATTCCTACTACAAGCAGCTAAGGCCGTCATTCTCCAATTATGGCGATCCACACCCTGGAATGGTTCAAAGGGATTCACACAATTTGTAGATTGGAGGAGTTGTGTAGTGACTCGATTAACGAAGCGGAAGGCTTCCTGCACACCTGGGGGGAATGGCTCACTTTTTGCAAATCCCCTCACTATTGCACTCTTTGAGAGATGACACAAAAATATGGCATCTGCGATCTCTCCTGAGTCATAACCACTGCTCCCCTGTGATGGGCTGCCGGCTCCGACTGCTCCCCTTTCCCCTCCTGTCCCTATTTTACACACTGTTGATTCAGGCTCCATTTCTGAGGCTCTTGTTTGCTACACCACGGTACAGGCCTAGACCGGGCTAACTTGTCTGTGCTTCCAAGTCCTAGGTAACACTTGCTGCAATGCCACCATAACCCGTTCTCATAGAACATCCCGTGGGCTTACTCTCCCTCTTGATGTTGTCCCTGTTAGAGAATCTGTCTCTATTGGGTTCACGCTCACAGCCAGACAAACCTTTTATTACTCTCTTATGTTTCATCATATTATGTTCTGTTTTACTCCAATTAATGATCCTTCCACATGTCGCTTGTGATAGATTGTACTTATGATATGTTTTGTATCTACCTACACTTGTTCAAATCTGTTCATGTATCTTTCATTTGAGGCTTGTTCTATTACATCTCTTTCTGTAATGTTTTATATCATTCTAAATAAAAGTTTCTTTGATTGAGGGAAAAAAAGGTGAAAATTACAAACTGCCATTATTCCGGCTGCGCCATGTTACCGCACAATAAAACCTATGAAGGGTTCGGTGCTTCAGGGAGCGGTGCAGATACAAAGAGTATAAAAGAAAGCTACAGCCAGTAATCCATGGAGGAGCGGTGCAGTGTGAAGCAATCTGTATGCAGAGGCCGGGCTCATCAGGGCAGGTCTCACACTGGGAAGTTGTGTCTTTTCTCCTTTTGTATCACACTCTGCACTTTCTTGTATCCTTCCCTTTTCACCAGTGGAGGGGATTTCATTAGGGAAATGCTGCCCGGGTACAATACAGGGGACGTCAGAACCAGAAGTGCTGGGGCCTATCCCTGGTTCCCATAAACCAGCGCCTGTATTTCCTTCTCTTGGAAGGTAATAACCGTCCCTGCTTGGCCTGTACAACAGAAGAGAATAGGAGCACTGTACATCACCATCTGCACAATGTGCACGGCAGCTTCTTGTACCACACTTTGGTCTTCCATGTATGGCTCCAGCACCGGGTCCGACAGGTCTTCCCCTCCCATGTACTGATTGCAATCCCTAATACAGTTGTGTTTGAGGGTGACTGGTACATGGGCAGGGGTAGTGCTGGGGCCGTGACATGTGGTCAATACAAGGATGTCCTTCTTGTCCTTGTATTTGACCAGCAGCAGGTCATCACTGGATTGAGACCTGCTTTCTCCCCTTAGGAGCAATAGCGCAACAAAGGGTTTAGGGAGTCCCCTCTGGTTCTTGCACACAGTGCCGCAGGCTGCTGTACGTCGGCAGCCGAGGGACTTAAAAGTGGAATGCTGGTGTAAAAGTTATCCACGTACAGGTGGACACCTTTATCCATCAGTGAGTGCACCAAATCCCACACTATTTTCCACTTATTTTTAGGGAAGGGGGCATTCTGGGAGTACAATTTGGCTGTCATTCCCTTGGTAAATCCTGACACCGTGGGTGTACCCGGAGGTGCTCTCCCACAGCTTGTATATTTTTATCCCGTACTGCGCTCTTTTACTGGGCAGGTACTTGCGGAATTTAAGCCTGCCCTTGAAATATAAGAAGGACTCATCCACACAAATACATTTCTCAGGGGTATAGAGAATATGGCACTAAAATGGGGATAACAGGCCGAACTTTATACAAGCGGTCATAGGAGGGGTCATCACGGGGCGGGCACAGTACATTACCTGCATTATGCAAGAATCTTTGTATTTGTTCAAAGCGCGTACGGGACATGACATGGCGGTAATTGGGTGTACTGTGGAAAATATCAGTGCTCCAATACTGCTGGGCCTCGGGCTTCTTCACTCTGCCCATATGCAGAATAATGTTATCATCTCTGCAGCATCCATGGGGGTTCAACTGCAGAATGAGGACGTGGGGTTTAGTGCCAAAAACTGCTAAGCATAGAGATTCGTCTGTGCCACCGTGACATCTACCAGATCCTCAGAGGAAATATTTACAACAAATCTATGTCAGTGAGGCCTGTAGTGTCGATACGGACTCCTGGGGTGGCCACAAAGTCAGGGATTTGTGGCGGGTAATCATCTGGGGCGGGAGTCTATATGGGGTCACCTCTTAACACATGGGGGCGTCTGTGGGAGGGACCCTCATCAGTGGAGGATTCGGACAAGGTGAACACAATAAACTCCTTGTCACTGGCGGAATCACTATCCTCGGCCAGGAAAGCCTCCTCCGCTGAGCAGCGTCTCTGGGAAGACTGGGACATTATTATTTTGGGGCTTGTAGAATTATGGCGTGTAGAATGTATGTGCTTCAACACGTTTATGTGTAAAAAACTATGACGGGGGTGTATATTGTGCTTATACATGTGTATGTGTAAAAAATGTTCTGACAGTGGGGGGTGTTTAGTGCTCAGACACATGGGGCAATAAATTTTTTTGTTGGACAAAAAAATTAAAAAAAGTACCATAATAAAAAAAAAAAAATCACAAAAAAATTGTTAGTAAAAATAAAAAGACCACGCGTCCGTTTTTGAAAAATTTAACCCTTTAATACTAGCATGTTTAAAAAAAAAATTTGACTGAACAAGGTCAGCAAAATATCACTGTGAACATCCGTCATTAAAAACACTACTCAACACAAAGGGTAAAAAAAAAAAAAAAAGGCTAACGGGGCTACTTTTTTTTTTTATACTTCTAACTAGAAAAAACATTTTTTTTTTTTTTCAAACAACTTTTTTTAAAAAATGTCCAGTAAGAAAAAGGCAAAAACCTATGTAAAAATAAAAAAAAAAAGGTTTTTTGAAAACAATAACCCTTCTTACTCAAAATAAAGAGACCAAACAGAAATGTCACTTTCATGCCGCGGTACCTGCCTTGGACCGTCGGCCTTTTTCGTCCCTTTCCCCCCCCCTTGTTTACCTGCCTGTCCTGTTCTTTTTGTTTCCCCGGGCCCTGTGTGTGCTTTTGTTCCCCCTTAGGGCGCACGCGCTGCAGTTTTCCCTGTCTCTTATAGGGAAATTTTTTCTCTGTCTACTTCCCTCTTTTCCCTCTAAACCCCTGCTAAAAAGAGGGGGTTTTCCTGCCCTGCCTGTGCCCATTAAATTACAGCCCTCTTGCTGTTTCCATTTTGAGCTCCGGGCCCATCTCGGGTCTGCTTTTTTGGAGATTTTAAACCCCCTGATTTTGCTGGCCCCAGTTGCTGTTTCCCATCAAAATTCCTGGCCACCTGTCGTTTTCCCGGGTGCCCTTGCTGTATTTTTGCTGTGTTCCTGTCCTGTATGTCCCTCTCCTGCCCCCGGGAATGACCTGCCGTGTTCCTGGCCCTGTACCTCCTGTTTTTCCCGCCAGTTCCTGCCGTATCCTGTGGTGTCATGTGTACTTTTTTCCCTCCTGTATGCTGCTGTTTCCTGAGTGCGTTCAAACCTCCCCCTGTTTAATGTTCTCCTACGTTCCTGTTTTTCCCTGTCCTGCCCCCGGGCTGTCACCGCATTTAGCCACGCCGGGGTTGGGAAAACCGGGGGTCCCCCCCCCCCCAAAAAATCCATGCCGCTTTGCGGGGGGCTCTGGTGAAGACCAGGGGCCCCTTAGACTCCACTCCCTGGCGTGGTCCCCCAACTCCCCAACCCTCGCCTGCGGTGATCACAGAGGACCCCCAAACACCCGGAGTCTGGGGCCCGGCGCTTCGGAAAAACTCGGGCCCAGCCCCGCCCCATTTACAGTATGATCAGCCCAAAGGGTCCCCCCGGGGTTACCCTCCCTCGCTAGAGTGCCCCCCCCCCCCCCCCAAACCCGGGGGCCTGGGCCAGGGTTCCGGGCCCCAAAAGCTTAATTTTTGGCCCACTCTTGGTCCACCCCCAAGTTAAACTTTTTGGCCCAGCTAAAGGTCCACCCCAAGCTTACTTTGGGGGCCCCACCATGGCCCAAAGCCCAAGTTTACGTTTGGCCCACTCTTTGGTCCCAGCCCAGAGTTTAAACTTTTGGGCCCCAGCTCATGGTCCAGCCCAGACCCTTATTTTGGGCCCCACTCATGGCCCCAGCCCAGGTTTAAACGTTTGGCCCACCCAAATGGCCCCCAGCCCAGACTTACTTTTGGCCCACTCATGGTCCCGCCCTACCCCTTCTGAGTCCCCCGGGGGCTTAGGGTCCCCCCCCTGACCTTCTGTTTCCCCGTGGCTTACGGTCCCCCTGACCCCTTCTGAGTCCCCCGTGGCAAAACCGGTCCCGCCCTAAACCTTCGAGTCCCCGGGGGCCTTCCCGGCCCCCCCGCCCTACCTTCTGATCCCCGTGGCTTAGGGTCCCGCCCTGAGCCTTCTGACCCCCCCGTGGTTTACGGCCCCCGCCCTGACCCTTTTCTGAGCCCCTTTTTGGCTTACGGTCCCCCCCTTTACCCCTTTCTGAGTCCCCTTGGTTAAGGGTCCCGCCCTGACCTTCTGAGTCCCCCTGGCTTGGGTTTCCCCGCCCTGAGCCTTCGAGCCCCCCGGGGCTTACGGCCCCGCCCTGACCTTCTGTTTCCCCTGGGCTTACGGTCCCCCCCTAAACCCTTCTGAGTCCCCGGGGCCCTTAGGGGCCCCCCCCCCTGACCCTTCTAGCCCCCGGGGTTAAACGGTCCCGCCTGGGGGCCTTCCCTAGTCCCCGGGGGCAAAACGGCCCCCGCCCGGGAGCCTTCGAGCCCCCCCCTGGTTAAAGGGTTTCCCGCCCTAGCCCCCTGAGCCCCCCGTGGTTTAAACGTCCCGCCCTGACCTTCTGAGTCCCCGTGGCTTACGGTCCCGCCCTGACCCTTCTGAGTCCCCTGTAGTTTACTGCCCGCCCGGGTTCCCCCCCCCCTTTTTTTGCCTAATCCCCGCTTTTCCCCCCATGCACCTCTTTTTCCCTAGGTTTTCCCTATACTGGCTTTTTTATACAGCCTGTTTTTTGGTTTTGGGGGTTGCCCCCGTAGAAGTTGGGGGCCCCCGGGCCCTATGGGGATCCCTTTCTGTGTTTTTGGGGAGGGGGAGGGGGGGCTTGGGGGGGTTTACGGCCCAAGGGTTCATCCCGCGGTACCTCCCTTTGGGAAACCTTTCGGCCTGTTCGTGCCTTCCTGTGCTTACCTGCCCTTTGGCCTGTTCTGTTTTTTTCCTGGGGTCCTGTTTTTGTGCTCTTTTCCTTTTAAAGGGCCCGCGCGCGCTGCATTTTCCTGTCTCTTAATTTTTACTTTTCCTGTCACTTCCTCTTTCCCTTTTACCCCTGCCTATAAGAGGGGGTTCCCTTTTGCCTTTTGCTCTGGGGTCATTTTCTTTTCACTTTTGGGCTGTTTTCCCCACCCTTTGAGCTCCTCCGAAATCTCGGGTCTGCTTTTGGGAGCCCTTTAACCCCCTGATTTGCGGGTTTCCATTTGCTGCTTCCCATCGACTCCGGGCCATCTGCCCGTTGTCCCGTTGTCTGCGTTTTCCCTGCGGTGTTCCTGTCCTGTATTGCTCCCCTTTTTCCCGGTATCCTGCCTTGTTCCGGGTCTGTCCCTTTCCGTGTTTCCCCTTTCCATTCCCTGCCGTATCCTGTGGTGTCATTGGGTACGTTGATCCCTCCTGAAATGCGCTGTTTTTTTTCCTGAGTGCGTTCTACCTGCCCTGCTTATGTTTTCCAAAACGTTTCCGTGTTCCTGTCCTGCACCCCCCGGCTGTCCCCGGGCAGGTACCACCCGGGGGTAGTAAACCGGGTTTCCCCGCACCCAAAAATCCACCCCCGCTTTGCGGGGGGCCTGGAAGACCAGGGGCCCCTTAGACCCCCCCCCGGGCGTGGTCCCCCCAGCTCCCCACCCCCCCTCCCCGGTGCCACAGGGGACCCCACCCCCGGATGCTGCGGTGGGCCTTGGGCGTACCTGCCAGCGCCGCACCTTTTACACAGCAATCAGTAAAAAAATAAAAAAAATTTTTCGTATAAAACATATACAAGCATATGAAATGCTATTAATAACATCATTTTGAAAAAGCCTACACCTCTCAGGCCCCGCGCTCAAAAACACCTATAAAGAGAGTGGCAGGTTACGCCATATTTTATATAGGGTGCTCTGCTGTTCTTTTTAAAGAAAGATCAATCGGGAAACTGAAAGAAAAAAGGTTTACAAAAACCCAAAGGTTTCAATACAAGATCTGGGAAATTTTTTAAACCCGGACTGAGACTTCGAAACAATTTTAAACAAAGAGAATTGCAATCCTGTGGACAAAAAAAATGGGGGAAAGTGGAAAGAGGGGGGCAAAAGCTCCCCTTAGAGTGCCCAGGTTAAAAAAATTATACCCCCGGGGGACGCTGTGAAGATCCCCCCCCAAATCACTCCATACTCTACAAAAAATTTTTAAAGAGTTTGCACATTTTCAGCTTTCATTTTCCCTTTCTTTGGATAGAAAAATTTCCAAAAACCATTCAGTGATGGAAGGCCCCGTGTAGCCCCTCCATTTCCTAAATTTCAAAAATCTAGCTGCAACTAGCAATAAATGTACCAGCCCACCCTTTACAGTATGCAATGGCAAGGCTAACATGGAGAGAAGGAGGACCTTGGGTTCATTTTGCAGCAATATGCCTGTAATTTTTTCACTTATCACTATAACCTTGCTCCAAAATGTCTGTAATTCCGCGCTTCCCCACCGTCCCATCATGGTCCCCCAGCTCCCCCCCCCCCCCCCCTTCCTCACATCTCCAACAAGTGGCAGGGACTGCTGGATACAGTAAATGCAATGACGTTGGGACTCTGGACCACCTCGAGAGTATTTTGTTGTTAAGTTCCTGAACTCGACAGGATATGGAGGCCCTATGCGCCAGGATACAAGCCCAAGACCAATCCTTTTTTTAAAAAAACAAACATTTAGTTCCTCTCCCCCCTGTCTGGAATAGGTGTCTCCCGCTGGACAGGGCATCTGGGAGCATGTCAAATAAGCAGAGATGAGGTGTAGTGGGACATCCCTGCGAATACAAAAGGGCCCTCAAACCTAGGGGGAACCCTACACCCCAAATTTTGTGCCTTTTGGGCTGCCCAAGGAATTTTTGACTGAGATTTTGCACCCAAAATTTTTGGGGTTTGATTCTGTGCCCGCCCCCCCCCCCCACTCCAACGGTAAAAATGACTTAAAGAAGGTGTTTGCTACAGTTTCCAATCGTTTGGGGTGGGTCAAAAGGGGCTATTTTTGGGTATAATAAGAAAGGGGCAAGATTTGCAATTCGGGTTTTGCCTTTAATAGGTACGAGGGGGGCCTTTTGGGGGAAATACAGCTTTTTTGTACCCTTTTTTTTTTTAAAAACTGATTGGGGTCTGAGAGATAAGAGGCAAACTAGATCATTTAAAGTCCTTAAACAAGGCAGTAAACCAGTTAAGGATGAAAAAGGGGCCAACCCAACAATGTGTCCTCAATTTTCAACCCCCTGATTTCAAGTCTTTTGCGTGGAACCATTTCCCAAAATCTAGCAGGGGATTGATGCTACATAAAAACTTCAGGTTTTGGGAGGGTAAGCCCCCTTATCTTTTATGTCTGATCAGAATTTCTCCCAGCAACCCTCAGTCTAGCATTTCCCCAAACAAATTTTTCCCCAAAAAACTCACTAAGGCCCAGAAAAAGTTGAAAAAAAAATCACTGGGAAATGTCTGAAAAAAATATAAGAGCTTAGAATATTCAATTTTAAAAATATTGATTTTGGCCTGTCCAGGGAAAAATCCTTCCCATCCCATTTGGTTAGGGTCATTTTTAATAGTTTGAATGAGAGTGGCAAAATTTTAAATTTAACAAAATTATCTTTTTCCCCTCTGAATCCCGCCCCTCCTGGGGATGTAAGTGGTCCCTTTGCCCTTTTAAAAACAAAACCGCTCTGTAATGTATTTTCTAAACGGAAACTGTGTTGATATTTAACACTACAATTTTGGACCAATTTATTTAAAGTTGCTGGGAACTGGCCAAATCTTTTCTAAACCAAATCCAACAAAACAAGGGGAGGGATTTTCGACTGTGCAATGTAGACAAAATTATCAGTGAATTTTCTGCACATTTATGTTGGCTTTTTCCTTTTAATTTTCAAAACCCCCTGATCTTATCGTCCACTCTGATAGCCCGCATCAGACATTCCATCACAATGACATATAAGATGGGGGACTACGGACATACCTGCCGCGTCCCATTGCGTATGTCAAAACACTTGGATAGTAAATCCATTGGCTCAAAACTGCGCCAAGGGGTTTTGAAAACATGCCAGAATTTTCTGCAGCATGAATGGGCCGATCCCCACATTTACAGGGCAGACTTCAAAAATTCCCCTCCACCCCGGGCAAAAAACCTTTTCGTTGTCAAGGACAACATAAGAGGGGTCCGGGGCTTCCCGGGGCCTGATGAATAAAAAGGGAAAAGGGGCCCTTTAAAGTATTATTAAATTTCCTCCCTCCTCCGGGACAAACCCACTTGATCTAAATGTATCAATCTTCCAAATGGGAATTTTAAATCTTAAGGCAATAATTTTTTGGCCCAAACAGATTGGCAAACCATGTTCAATAATGGGAAAAAGTCCCCCATAACTGGAAAATTCCCTTGGGTTCCCCCCCCCCCCCCCCCCTTTTCCCCGGTTTGGGGATCACGTGATGTGGGCCGCACAAAGGAAGGGGGAAAATGGCTGACCCTCGGAACCGGGGTTTTAAAAGAAACCAAGAGGGGGCCTGGGTAGATCATCTTTTAAAAAACCCTTTTGAAAATTACCGTGAAGCCCCCTGGTTTCTGGGGTCTTTCCCCCCCGGCAAAAAAGGAGATTGGCCCCCGTTCCAACTTCGTAAAAAAGAAAGGGGGTTCTAATGCCACCAAACATTTCCGGGAAACAAGCTCAGGGGGAGCCGCCCTTTTCATAAAGACTCAAAATTTTCAAAAATGGGGGAAAATTTTGGGAAGGTGGAGCCAGGGGGGGAAGGGTTTTATAATTCCGGGTAGTAAACAGCTTTGTCCTGAAGGGGCCAGCCACATTTTCCCCAGCTTAAAAGCTCCAAGCATGTAAATTTTCCCGCACATTTTTTGCTTAAATCGGGCTTCTTTTTTTTCCAAAAGTTGCACATCTCCCCTTTTGGTTTTCCAAAAGGTCACGCCCAAATCAGAGTCAGACAATGTGGGGTTTAGGGGGCTTTCTAGATTTTGCTTTGTCTGGCCACCACAACATAAGTTTGAAATGCCCGCCTCTCACTTTTAAACTAGCCCAATGCCTTTTTTCAGAATCCGCCTGGCTACACAATTTTAAGGGTTCCCCCTTTAAGGGGGAAGGAGGGGGTCCAAAGTGTGAAATATTAAAAAAAAAGTTTTATAGTCTGGGGGCAGATCAGCCCGTGTTTGGGGTCCCTCGTTAATTTGCCCATTCATTGAGCCCCCAGTTTAAAATTGGGTTTGGGCAGAGCATGTGGAATATTCCCAAATTTTGCAAAATATTTGGGGGGTGTCGGAGGGGAAAAATGGTACCAATCTCGTAAAACTATTTTTTTTTTAACTATACGGACATCACTACCTCCACGCCAGAGGTCCCCAACCCCTGGGGCACGGATCCCCGCCGGGTTTAAAGGCGCATCTCCCGCCGGGCCCCGGCCCCAGGCACAACTGATGCCGACTGCCCAAATTTACTTTGTCCCGGCGGTAAAGGGATCTAAATCTGCTGTGGATTTCCCCCGCACAGAAATTAGGGACTACACACCCTAGGGGTGCATTTTTTTTTCCTATAAGAAAGCCGGGACGGTTAAATTTTTGCCCTCTTTCCCCAAAAAAATTTTAGATAAGGTCACTGAGCACCATAGCTACACATCATGGCGCAGGGAGTGTGAGCAAACTGTGTCGTCACACCCCTTTTCGCCGCCCGGTTCCCCGCCAGACGCAACCGCTCCCGCAGGGGGTCCGGGGAAAAGGGGGGGAAAGGGGTTTTTTTTTCTTTTTTTTTAAGCCCAGCCCGGCACTACAGGGGGGTTAAGTTTTTTTTTAATTAATACAGGGGGGGAAACACGTAATTTTTTAATTTTCTACAGGGGGCCCTTTTTCCCAAAATAGAGAAGTGAACCATATTTGCAAGTGAAACAGAAATTTTTAAATGACCCCTGAAATAAACAAAGATTGATTCCCTTGCTGCTCTCCCCCTATGGGGCCTAAAACCTTTACCCACCCCCCCAAACCAAGAAAAAACCGGGGGGAGGAGTTTTGGGCCTTCCTTTTTTTTTTTCCCCACTGCACTTTTTCCAAGGTTTATTCCCCCCCCTGCAAACCCCCCCCTCCCCTTTCCCCTTTCCCTTTTAGGTCCACACCCTTTCAGCCATTCTCTCTCAGAGTCCCCAGTTTGGGGTACAACCCCCCTGGCTTTACCCCCCCCCATTTCTATCATTTTTTTGCCTGGGACCCCCATTTCCCTCTGAAATGCCCACTTTTAAACATGGGTGATTTCAACATCCCCCCTTGATGGGGCCCCCTTTTCCCCCCCCCCCCCTCTCAGTTTCTTTTTACTAACATTTTTTTCTTGGCCCTTTTGCAATTTACAGACTCTCCCACCCACAAGGGGGGGTACTCCCCTTGATCTGGTTTTTTTGTAGTCCCTTTTCCCCAATTTTCTAACTTTAAAATAAATTTTGTTATCTTTCCCCTGACCCAAAAACCTTATCTTTCCCTTTTACTATCACTAATTCTCCGCATCCTGGACACCCCCTCTCATCAAACCCAACCCCGAAATTTCTGCTCCTTAACACTCCCGAATTCACAGACACCAAAGTTTCCTCACTGCCCCCCCAAACCTCCCGCCCTCCTTGGGCCCCCACCTTGCTGTCAAACAATATAAAGAAAAATCTCACAACCACCCTGGAAAAATATTGGCACAACTCCCCACACTTTCAAACCCCCAGAGTCCCAAAAATGGGAGCCTTGGGACAGTCCTCAACCCCATCTCACGCTGTTCCATTTTTTGCTGACGTCTTTTGGGGAAAGGTTTTAAAACTACCTTCAGACTTTCTCCCTAAAAATGTATGCTCAGGACTTACCCAAAACGCCCTTTCACTGCTCAAAAAAAAAATTTCACCTCCCTTACTTTAAAATTACACAACAACCCCAAAAAGCTGTTGGACACCATCCCCTCCCTCCTCAGCCAAGGCTCAGGGCCCCGGTCACTGACCTTTTGTGCTGAAGACCTAGCCACTCACCCTTTAAAAAGAAAATTGAAGGAAAACTGGGAAAACATCTTTATCTCAAAACCCAAGCGGGACCCAATCTGTCCCTCCCCACAAGCCCCCCTAGCCTTTTCTCTAGCTCTTTACCCGACGACAAATAGAAAATGTCCAGGCTTTTTCCGGGCTGCTCGCCCAAAAACCTGCCTAATTTACCCCATTCCCCCCATCTTGTCCTTCTATTTCCCCCGTTTTTCCCATCTCACCTAACCCGCAATCTGTAACCCTTCTCTCCATTGGGGGTCTTCCCTCCCCCTTCAAAAACCTGTTAAAAACTCCTTTTCCCCGAAAAAGCTCACTCTGGACCCGTCCTGCGCTGCTAATTATCAACCAGTCTCTAACCTTCCCTTTATCTCTAAACTCTTTTTAATGCTTGGTCCCACTCTCGCCCCGACAATTTTTCCCCTCTACTTAAATCTCTTCTGGATCCTCCCGCACACAGGTTTTCCCCCTTTTTCACTCCAAAAAAAACGCTCTAGCAAAGTCTCTAATGACCTCCCCCACGCTAAAAACCGGGCAGGGTACTCATTGCTGCTTTGTCTGGATCTCTCCTGCCGCATTTTTAAAACTGTTGATCACCAAAATTCTCCTTCCCAAAATGCCCCCGCAAAACCCTTGGCCTCCAAGAAAAAGGCTCCTGCTTGGTTTTTTATCTTTCCTCCGTGGGCCCCAAAATTTTTGGTTCTAAACCCCCTTCCTATTTTTTCTCCTGTCGGGGGCCCCAAGGATCCGTTTCCGGGTCCCCCCCTCTTTTCCATCTACCACAGCACCAAATTGGGGGGGGCAAACCTCCCGCAGATATGGGTTCCCAGTACCATGTCTACAAATGCTTTCCACCCAATTTTAACCTTTCCCATGAAAATCGTCCCGGGTTTCCCAACCCAAAACACCAGTGACGTCTGTCCGCTGTCTCTGACTCATGTCTTCCCTCTATCTTTAAAATAAACCTCACTAAAACTGACCTTTCCCCCCATTAAATAACCGATCCCCCAAAACCCCCGCCCATTTTTTGTTTTTTGGGGGGGTTTAAAACTAGATTTGATCTGTCTTTCACCCCATTTATCCAACCCTTTGCCCGCTTTCCCGTTTAAACCTTTCACCCCTCAAGAACATCTCCAGAATCCGTCCTTTTTTTCCCTTTTAAAACAACCTTTAAACTCTCTTTTTTGCTCTTATTTTACTTTTACTTGATTACGTAAAATCCCCGCTTTTCGGTCCCCTCCTGTCTTTAAAACCCCCTCCCCTTTTTCCCAAAAAGTTTTCCCAATGGGAGCGGGGGGGGTCTCATTTTTTTTCCAATGCTATACTGATGCCTTCCCCTGTGTCAATCACGAAAACAGGGGGCCCAAAAATTTTAAAAGGGAAAAAACCAAAAAAATTATCACTTCAACCCCTAAAGCTCTCCAAAGCGCGCCCCCCCCCTACATTTTCCCACCTATTTTTGCTACCCACCCTACCGCCCCCTTTTCCGCTCCGAAAAAGATTACATTCCTCATTTTTCCCAACCCCCATGGTCTCAAAATTTTAAAACGTGCGGCACCCCGTTCTCTGGGAAAAAGCTTCAAAAGGGCGATCAAGACACAATCAGAACCCTTAAAAAGTTTTTAAAGGTCCCCGATAAAAAATCTTCCAATTGGGGTTTCCAGAAACCCCTTTAAAGGCTAACCCTCCACCCCCCTCTCTAGTGCACACATTTCTGTCACTCGCTCAATTTTGGCACTTAAACTGTGAAATGGAACCTCAGTCCCTTCCACGTTAAATAATAACAATGCTTTGTGATTCTAGTCAATATGGGTCAAAATTTTAAAATTTTAATTGGGTTACAGGAAAACTTTTAAAAGGGTTTTTGGCGGGGTCCATTTTTTTACGGCGGGTAAATCAAAACCAAAACAGTGATAAAAAAATTATACATCCAAAACCCAAATTTGGGACCCTAATGTATGGCCCAAATTTTTCTAATTAACCCGATTCATTCAATTTTGTTGACTCCCCTTTCTTTGGTCTTAAAAGATTAATCCTAGATGACCTCTATCCCCAGATACAATGTTTGTTTTTCCCCAAAATTTTTTGGGCACTTTTGCCCCCTTTTTTCTATCTTTAGGCAAATAGTATGCCCCCTAAAAAAAAATGGGTGTTATGGTAAGAAAAACAAGTTATTTTTTTACCTTTTTACTTTTTAAGGGGTCCGCATTTTAAATTTGGAAAAAAGGATCGAAATTCAAAAAAGAAGATTCTAGCCCAAATACAAAAAGGCTTGGGCAGAAATTCAAATGGATGCTTTGGGTTAAAATTTATAAATTTTAAAATTAAAAATTTTTTTCCCTTTAATTTTGTAAAAAGAATTTTACTTTTAAGGGGGGGAGGTCAATCCATATTATATATAAACCACCAAAAATTTTTTTCACAGGCTTTAAACCCTTTAAAAACCCTTTCACTTTCACCCCCTTTGTCTTTACTCGGACACCCTTAAAAAGAAATTTTAAAGGGTCTTGTGAGCAGGGCCCTCACACCTTGTGTCCATTGTAAAATAAAATTTTACCGGCCCCTTTTATGTCTTTTGTTGTACCTACACCCCCCAAAAATTTTAAAGGGCTGAGGGGAAATGTTTGGGCTATTAAAATTAAAGTTACTATTATTTAAAAAAGTAGGAGCTTTGTTTATTCAGTATAGGGGGTGTGCTTGACGGGAGGTGAGCCCCGAGGGGGCCAAAAACTATTTTTTTAATAAAGGGTTAAAAAATGCAGGGCCCGGAAAAAGGAAGGGCGTGAGGAGCAGGGGCCCAAAGGGAAAGGGGCCCCAAATGTGTCATTCGGGGGGGGTTTTTCCTTAAACCCGGTCTATGACAATTTATCATATGATAAGAAAATTTAAAAATTTGCAACAAGACCGCCATATTTTTTAAAATTTTTTTTTTCATTTTAGAAGGGGATCAGTCGTTGGCTGTTTTTTATTGTGTTTTGCCAACCCATTTTTGGGGCGGGGTAAGGTTTAAAGAAGGGAACCTCAAATTTCTTTATTTAAATTTTTTTTTATGAAGAATTCAGTGAAATTTCATAAAGGGAAAAGGTGGGATATTGCATACACTTTTTTATAAAAACAAAAAACAAAGGGAAAGCACCCCGTAATTTGGATTACAAAAACTTACAAAAAAAAAACCCCCTAATAGGTTTAAAAGGGTTTACCAGGAAAAACTTATAAACATCATCTATCAAACCCCTCATGGGGGAAGGGGGGCCAGCAAAAAAAAACAGACAGGAATTTCCCTCGGGGGACCCCTTTTGTCAGAGATTATAAATTGGGTTAATTTGGTTGGGGGGTTGGGGGTTTATATCCCCTATGTGAAATTTTTTCACCGTTGTTTGGTTTTGGACTTGCGCTACACCCCCATCCCCAATTTTGCCCCTTTTTCTGGACCAATTTTTAAAAGAAAATTAAATTACAACCATTAAATTTCTGGTAAAGGGGCGTTTTTTTGCCCGGGGTCAATGTCAGCCAGGGGGGGTTAAACTGCTTTTTGCCCAAAACCCATGCTGTTTTTAAAACCCTTAGAAAAATGCAGCAAAGATGGCCCTGCACATCTAAAAGTAAAGGGAAACAGTAAAGTGCCTGTCCCTCACTCCGATCATGGTCCCCTGCGGCAAATCGTGGGGCCCCACATCTTTAAAGTGGCAGTGGAAGCCTTTGAAGGCTTTTCCCCGCCGCCCCTGTTTTTCCCTTTACCCCGGGGAAAGGAAGTAGAAAAAAACCATTTTTGTCGCCTAATATTTGTAAATTCCCTTGCATTAGGCTGTTAAAACGATTCACCGCCCCCAGTGGTTAAAAACGCCCTAAAAGGGGCTCCCAAGTTTTCCCTAAAAAAAATATTTTTCTTTAAAGGGGTAAAAAACCCTATTAAAAAAATTCAATTCCCTTGCCTTTCCCCTTTTGGAAAAATTAAAAAAAAAAAATAATAAAAAAGTTTTCCTATATTTTGTCACCGGGGATTCCCCAAAAAAATCCAAAACTTTTAAGAAATAACATCATGTATCCTGGATGCTGTTTCAACCCGGGGGAAGGAAAACCTGTCCAAAAATTTCAAAAATGGGGGTCTTTTTTTTTTCCAAAATTTCCCTGTCCCCTAAAAAATAGGAATAAATTTTTAAAAAAAAGGGGCATTTAAAATTCCCCAAAATGTAACCCAAAAAAAAGTTCAAAAAATGCCCCTCACTCCATGCCTGTAGGTAGGACAAAAAAGGGTTTTTGCAGTTTTTCCCAAAAATAACCCGGGAATCCTCCCCTGTTTTGGGTTTGGGGAATTCTTTTTACCTTAAAAAATACAAATCATTAATACCAAGAGTGAGGGGGTAAAAAAACAAAAATCCCCTAAAAAATTTGGGCAAAAGCGTTGTTTTTCAAAATTTTTCCCCACTTTGATTTTTTTGCAATTCCCCAGTATACTCTAGTTATTAAAAAAAATTTAAAACCATTAGGGAAAATTTATCTTTTTCCCACAAAATAAATCCCCCCCCCCCCCCTATGGCATGAAAATAAAAAAAACATTTTCCACATTCTTTTGCGACTTCTTTCTTTGGGAACCTTTATGTTTTTCTCCCCCTGTGTGAAATCTGTCATGGGGCATTTTTGAATTTTAATATCTTTGTAAAAATTTTCCCCCATTCTAAACATGAAAATTGGGCTTTCTCCGGTGTGAATTCTCTCATGTTTTAAAAAGAGTTGATTTGGGCCTGTAAAAGATTTTTCCACATTCCGAAACAAGAAAAAAGGATTTCCTCCTGTGGGAATTTTTCATGTTTAACAAGATTTGGGTTTGTCGGGAAAAGTTTTCCACAATTTAAAAACCTTGAAAAAAAGGAAATTTTCTCCCGTTTTGAAAAATTCCCGTCTTTTGCTTTTAGATTCAAAATCTTTGGGAAAAGATTTTTCCCCCAAATTTTAAAAATGAAAATGGCTTCTCTCCCGGTTTTTGAATTTTTCTCAAAAATTTTTTAAAAAAGTTTTGTTTGTAAAAAAATTTTCCACATTAAGAAATGAAAAAAAGGGGGCTCTCCTGTGGTTTAAATTTTCTCATGTATAACAAGGGGGGGATTTGTTTTGTTTAAAAGAAATTTTCCCCCATTTTAAACAAGAAAAAAAGGGTTCTCTAATTTTTGGAAATTTTCTATGTGTAACAAAGGGGGCTGATTTTTTCCAAAAGATTTTCCCCCATTCTTTAAAAATGAAAAAAAGGCCCCCTCTCCGTGTGAAATTTTCTAAAGTTTTAACAAGGGGGCTGCTTTGTATGTAAAAAAATTTTTCCCCATTCCCAAAAATTTAAAAAAGGATTCCCCTTTCCCGTGGAACCCTCTCATGTGTAAAAAAGGGGGGGTTTGTATGTAAAAAGGAATTTTTCAACATTCTAAACATGAAAAACGGCTTCTCTCCGTGTGGAAAATTTTCATTTTGAAACCCAAAGGGGCTGATTTTTCCCCCCAAAAAATTTCCCAAATTTCAAAAAATTGGGAAAAAGGCTTCTCTCCGGTTTTTGGAAAATTCCCCCTATGGGGTAACAAGGGTGATTTTTTCCCCAAAAGATTTTTCCCCCATTTTTAAAAATTTAAAAAAGGCCCTTTTCTCCTGTGTGGAATTCTTCATGGCGTAAAGGCTGGCATTTGCCCCTTTGATTTTCCCCCCATTCTAAAAAATGAAAACGGGCTTCTCTCCTGTTTTGGGAATTTCGCTATGTTTTTTAAAAAGGGCTGGGTTTTTCCCCTAAAAGTTTTTTCCCCCCATTCTAAAAAATGAAAACGGCTTCTCTCCTGTTTGAATTTCGTCATGGTTAACCAAAGGGGTGATTTGTCTCTAAAAATTTCCCCCAATTCTAAAACATGAAAACGGCTTCTCTCCCGTTTTGAAATTTTTCTCATGTGGGGAACAAGGGCTGATTGCTTGTAAAAAATTTTCCCACATTTTAAAACCCTGAAAAAAGGATTCTCTCCTGTGTGAATTCCCCTCATGGGGTAAACAAGGGGTGATTTTCCGTAAAAGATTTTCCACATTCTAAACATGAAAACGGCTTTTCCCCCTGTTTGAATTTTTTTCATGGGTTTTAAAAAGGTTCTGCTTTGTTAAATTTAAAAAAATTTTCCCCATTCAAACCTAAAAAGGCTTCTTCCTGTGTGAATTTTCTCATTTTTAACAAGTCTGCTTTGAAATAAAAAGATTTTTTTCCCCCATTCCCAAAAATGAAAACGGAAATTTTTTTTCCTGGTGATTTTTCTCATGGGGTAACAAGGGCTGATTTGTATGTAAAAGAAATTTTTAACATTTTTAAACAAGGGGAAAAAGGCTTTCCCCTCCCGGGGTGAATTCTCTCCCTGTGTTACAAGGGGGTGATTTGCCCCCCAAAAAAATTTTCCCGACATTCTAAACCCGGGAAAAAGGTTTTTCCCCCTTGTGAAAAATTTTTCATGTGTAAAAAGGGCTTTATTTGCCCCTAAAAAATTTTTCCCCCCATTCTTAACATGAAAAAGGTTTCTCTCCCTGTGTGAAATTCTTCATTTTGTTTCCCCAAAGGGGTGATTTGCCCCTAAAAATTTCCCAAAATTCTAAAAAAAAGAAAAAGGCTTCTCTTTTTGTTGGGGAAATTTCTCACATTGTAACAAGGGCTGATTTGCCCCTAAAAAGATTTCCCCCATTTAAAAAATGAAAACGGCTTCTTCCCGTGTGAAAAATTTTTAAAAGTGTAAAAAAAGGGGTGAAATTTTTTCTCTAAAAAATTTCCCCCATTCAAAACTGAAAAACCTTTTCCCGGTTTTTCCCTGTGTGAATTCCCCTCCCTGTGTAAAAAAAAGGGGGATTTGCTTTTTAAATAAAATTTTCCACATTCTAAACATGAAAACGGATTCTCTCCCGTGTGGTTCTCCTTTATGGTGTAACAAGGGGGATTTTTCCTGTAAAAGATTTTTCCCCCATTTTTAAACATGAAAAACGGTTCTCTCCGTGTGAATTTTTCTTTATTGGGTTTTACAATCTGCTTGGGTTTTTAAAAAGATTTTCCCACATTCAAAATGGGAAAAAGGCTTATCTTTCCCGTGTGGAATTTCCCCTCATTTTTAAAAAAAGGCTGATTTGTTTGTAAAACATTTCCCAAATTTTTTAAACATGAAAACGGCTTTTCCTTTGATTTTCTCATGGGGTAACCCAAAAGGGGGATTTGCCCGTTTTTAAAAGATTTTCCCCCCCATTAAAAACATGAAAAAAGGGGGTTTTTTCCTGGGTTTAAAATTTTCCTTTATGGTTTTTTCGGGGGGTGATATCTGTGGTTTAAAAACATTTTTCCCCACATTCAAACATGGGAAAACGGCCTTTTTCCCTGGTGAATTCTTTTATGTATAAACTAGAAACTGGGGTATCCGTGTTTAAAACATTTCCCACATTTAAAAAATTTGAAAAACGGGCTTTCCTCCCTGGGGTGAAATTTTCTAAAGTTTTTAAAAAAAGGGGCTGATATCCCTGGTAAAAAAATTTCCCCCATTCTAAACATTAAAAGGGGGTTTTCCCTGGGTGGGAAATTCCCCCTCGATTATAAATAGACATCCGAAATTTTCCCGAAAAAAATTTCCCACATTCTAAAAAATGAAAAAAGGCTTCTATCCCGTGTGAATTCCCCTCATGTAATAACTAGAGCTGAAAAACCCCGGGGAAAAAAATTTTTCCCACATTCTAAAAATTTTAAAAAGGCTTCTCTTCCTTTTGTGAATTTTCCCAATGTTTTTAAAAAGGGCCCGCTTTGTAAAAAAAAAGGTTTCCCCCCATTCAGAACCTTTAATGTATTCTCTCTTTTCCCGTGGTTTAATTTCCTTGTGTTTTTAATTCCCATTTTATTCTGTGTAAAAGAAATTTTTCCCCACTTTGAAACTTGAGAAAAGGGTTCTCCCCCGGTGTTTACTTTTTCTGGGTAACCCAAAGGTTTGGGGGCCCTTTTTAAACAGTTTCCACACGACTACTTTGGAAAATTTTTTTCCCCCCTTTTTGGCCCGTTCTCATGGTTTAAACCTTTTGTGGGTCAGGGAAAGTTCCTCATCTTGTGGGGATTAAGGGGGAGGTTCCCGTACTGTGGGTATTTGGATTTTACAATCAGGGTACTGTGGTTTTCCCCCGAAAAGTGCTGCATGATATCTTTTTTTCCATTTTAAAAACTTCCCCACCTTTTTTTAAGGACATGCATTTTTCCCTTTAAAAACAAAAAAGGGTTTTTTTGACTTTTTTCTTTTCAAAACCACAAAAAGAAAAAATTTAAAAATTCCTTTAAGCAAGGGGAAAAAAATCCTTCAGCCCTTTTTTTAAGTTATTTTGATCAAAGCCAGGATGAATTTCCCGCAGGCCATTTTTATGACCCTTCTCCAAATTGGTCACGTTTGCTCATGCGGCCCTTCCCTTTTGGGGCCCCTAGGGAAGTAAGATGTGATAAGGGGGTGTCTGCACCCAAAGTCCTCACTTTCAGTTTAAAGAAAATTTTAGGAATGATTGATGAGAGTTGCAAAAAAGGGGGTTTTTGGAAAAGGCTTTTAAAATCTTGTGATTGTTGGTTTGGGGTTTCTTGTGGTTAAAAAAAAAAATTGGGGGGTGGAAAATAAGTTAAAAAAGGGCAGAGCTCCCCACACCATTGAGGTAAACGTTGGCCCAATTTGGGTTTTCACGAGGGGAAAAAGACATACTACATAGGAGCAGCTCAACCCCAAAAAGACCCAGGGGTGACCAAAAGTTTGGGGCAAACACAACAAAAAAACCTCAACATTTTGGACCCCCGAGCAAACAGAAAAACACGCACCTCTGAAACCCCCCTGAAAGCCGGGCCCCGGAGCCAAAACATATGTCCCTCACCTCTGCTAACAAAAACTGTTTAATAGGGCACAGGAGCAGACATCACTGCACCTCTGTAAACCCAAAATGTGTAAGGGGCCAAAAGACAGGGTGGAAGTCACCCAAAAACCTTGCTAAACCCCCATTGGTAAAGGGACCCAGAGGGGAAAGGCTTTTCACTGCACCTTCTAACCCTACTTTTTTAAAGGACCCCGGGGCAGACGGGTTTTCAAATCCCTCTTTTAAACCTACTGTGTTTTGGGGCCCCGGAAGACTGATGTCACCCACAAACTAAAAAACCAAGCTACATCAGCAGGAAAAGATTCTGTTTTTCCCCGTCAGTATCGTAATTGAACCTTGCATTTGGGGAAAAGGGGACATTTTGGTTTCTTTGGAAAAAATTGGACATTGGCGTGTTTGTTTAGAAGACAACAGGAATAAACACCCTGCAACCCATTTGCTGGGAAAAAAACAAGCTTTTGGTGGCAGATTTTAAGGGGTTTGGGGGGGGTTTTTAAAGGGGGGTACACTGGGCCCCCCTTTATTTCAGGGGGGGGTGTTTTTTTCCCCATTTATTTTAGGGAAGAATCCAATTTCCCTGTAGTTTACGTACACCCCTAAAATTGCTGTTTGGGCTCCCCCTGGGGGCGGATGCGAAATTCCACCAAGAAAATTGCGTTTTGTCAAAAGGCTAGAAACGTCTTTCATTGGTTGGGGGAAATTGGGGGAGGGGCCCAAAATTTTTCTAGTCCTAAACCCCGCCCCTTTTTAAATTACCCCCGACCCCCAATTGGAGCAAGGGGGTTGGGGCCCCTGGGGTGTTGTTTCTATGGAGCCTCCACAGTTTTGGGAGGGGTTTTAGTCCCGATCCCTGGACAACCCTACCTGGGCCTTTGGGGGGTTAAACGTCCCGCCTTTTTCTTTGGCTCTGTCTGGGCTGCAAAACAACGGTTCTCGTGGAATAAAAGATTTGGGGCCTCACTGGGTGTATTTTCATTTTCTTTTTCAATCCTTTACAGTGAAGGAAACCCGCCTGTGTGAAGCGCCTTTTAAAAACCTTTTATAAAAAGCTGGGAACGTATCAGTGACACAATTTCCGGATTCTTGCTCTACACTCACCCCTTCCCCTTTTAAACACCTAGGGCCCCGGACTTGAAAAAATTCCCGGAACCCCAACCTTTTTTTGACAATTTAGGTCTGTCCTCTGCCCACCCATTGGCCCTTCCAATTTCCAAAGGAGCAGCACTTTAATACAAGGGTCACCCTTTGGTTAGTGGAACCCAAACTCCCCAAAGGGGTATAAAACCCGAAAACATCATGAGACAAAAATTCCACCTCTCCAGCCCGAACTCGGACGGGGGATGGGGGTTTTGTAAAGGGGCCCAACGGCCTTTCAGCACCAGGGGCTCCATGGGTTTGGGGGCATCCCCTAGGAAAGTGGGGGAATAGACAAAAGGGAGGGTTTTTCCATCCGAAAACTGAAAATAAAGGTTTTTCCCGGGGCCTTTTTTTTGTATTTCCCAATTTTACTAAGGGAAATTCCCGGTTTGGGTTTTAAAGGGGGGGAAAAGGGGGCCCTAATGAAGTGGGCCCCTTTTAGAGCGAAACCCAACTCCACCCCAAAACACTGCAGTAAGTGTCCAAAATAATAGAAGGGAACACCCCTTCCCGGTTTTTAATTTAAAACCCTTCCCCAAATTTTGACCTTAAAGGGGAAATTTTTCGTTTGAGTGCCCGTTTCTGTTTCTTTTCTAAATTTTTTTCAAAATTTATTTTGAAAAACCTGGGGGTGTTTTTCCCCCACACGGGGTTTCCTCCCCTCCCCAAAGGGGGTGTCTTCCCCATGAAAAACTTGGGCATCATCAAATTTTTTTTGAAGCAGGGGATTTCAGAGGTGTTTTGGATTTAACAGGGCCGTTGGGCCCCTGCTTTTCTTAAGTCTGCAGCCTTTTAGGCCCACAACTGCAGCAAGGGGCCCCAAATTTTTTCTCAAAGTTTACACACTGAAACCAAACCAGCCCTTTTAAATTTTTTGTTCTAGTGGGTAAATTTAAAAACCAAAAAGGGACTGAAAAAGGCAGAGGACCTTTTCTTTAATACAAGGACAAACCAAACTTCAAAGTAAAATTTCTGATCGTCAGTGGGTTTTGAGGGAAAACAGTGGGGGGGAAAGCACATCAGCCTTGGGGAAAGGGAAAAAACCCCGCTTAAACCTGTAACTGACTTGGCCCGAAGGTTTTTTGGGGGTTTGAGTGTTTGGGGTTTTTCCCAAAGGGAAAGGG
This sequence comes from Phyllomedusa bahiana, assembly GCA_025379985.1. NCBI lineage: Eukaryota > Metazoa > Chordata > Amphibia > Anura > Hylidae > Phyllomedusa > Phyllomedusa bahiana. The sequence continues at coordinate 43,579 of JAODAL010032855.1, forward strand.
GGTTTTTTGGGGTTTAGTCCCCCCACAGGGTTTATTCCCCCCCGCCCCTTGAAAATTATTTACATAAGGGGAAAGAGACCTAAAATATAATGTCCCAAATTTTTATAATTTATAATATTAAAACATACAAAAGCCCCCTATATCAGTTTTCTCATCCCTGAGGGGTATATTGCATTGTATCACCCCTATGTTGGGAAATGCTTGGGGTTGGCAAAAAGGGGGGGACATATATAGGGGGGGCTTTCGTGTGGTTTGGGGGGGGGGGTTTTTGTATTTTATATTTTAAAAATTTTTGAGGGCTAACTAAAATTTTTTATTATTTTTTATGTGTACAATTTTTAAAAAAAAAAACAAAAAACGTTTTGGACTTGGGAAATCCCAAACCCCCTGTCTTGCCCAACTGATACCTATTCCACTGTACAAAACAAGGGCCCCATACCCGACACCCGTGCTGAATCCTTAAGTTATACAATACAGATGAAAGACGAAAAAGGAGGCGGGGCTTTCCTTCGATCTGAGGGAAAAGGGAAAAACCTTTTTTTCAAAAATTTAAAATGAACCTGTGAGGGGTGAAAACCCCAAAATCTTTTGGGAAAAAGGCCCTTTAAAAACAAGGGGGGTAATTTTACCCGATCATCACCATAGAAACTGAGATGTACCCTAGACCAGCAGGGCTCTGGCTTTTTTTATCGGAAATTTTAAAACCCGCTCTGGGGGAGTAAACACAAAAGTGGGCAGGCAGCCAATCACAACACCCGGGGGGGGGTGGGTCATGCGTTTTTTCCCGTCTAGGGGCATATCCCAAAAGGCCCCGAAAGAAAAGTCAGCCACCAATCACCGTGCAGGGGGGGCGTTTCTAGGGCACCCGGGAACGACCCCCGGGGGCGTTCTGGGCCCACTGACAGGGAGAAATAGAAGCAGATTTTTCAGCGAAGCTTAATTTTTGCTAAACCAAGTGACAGAGGGTAATGCAAAACCCCCAATTACAAAAAATGCTTATTTGGTTTTTTGCCCCCTAAAACTGGACATGATCTTTGTAACGATTAAAAACCCCTTTAAAGGATGAAAAGGGATTTTTCCTTTTTTGTCTCCAGAACCCTATTATGTGATCCCGACTGTGGGGGTAAAGTCATATTTCCAATTCTAAAAACGTTGGGGGGGAAGGTTCCCCGGGATATAGGGGGCTCCATGGGCCCCCCCCACTGTCAAACAAAAGCTAAAGCAGGCTGAAAAAGTAGAGGGTGGGGTTTTAAATTTGGGCGGGCGATGTACGACACTTTTTCCCAGCAATTTTCCCCCCTTGTTTAGCTCCAGGTTTCCCCCCGGGAGCAGGACAGGGAGGTCCAGGGGAAGGGGATTTTGGGGTTTTTTTGGTGCCTGGGGGGGGTTTTGGGGGGAAGGGGGTACTTGTTGTTGTAAAGGGGGGGTTTTTTTGCGTAATAGTGTGTGGGTACTTTTTTTTGCATGTGATGGAGGGGTGTTTTGGGGGGTTTTCTTTGTGTGTGTGGAGGTAAATTTGGGGGAAATTTCTTGTTGGTTTGTGCCTTGTGAGGGGGTTTTGTTTGTGTGTGTAAATAAGTGTAAGGAAATTTTAGTCCGTTTCAGGGTGGGGGCCCCAGAGGGTTTAAATTTGCCCCCTTTTTTTTCCCGTGCCCCTTTCTCCTGCCCCCTGTGGGGCTGGGCCCTTTGGGGACTCAGGTTTTCAGGAAAAAGGGGCCCTTTGGGAGGTTTTCCTATGGCAATTGCCTATTCACATCCCTTTAAAACGGGGGGACGCTCCCAAACCCCCCAAAAAATTTTGGGATCCAGTTTTTCCTTTTCATGGAAAGTTGGTTTTTTCCTGGGGGGGTGATGGGTGTTACCGCACTTTTCCTTGGATCTGAATTTGGCTATCCAGGCCCAAAAAAAGTGTGTATTTTTTGGTTTTGTACAGGCCCAATTTGGGCTACTTCGATTTGGTGGGCTAAGTTCCCAAACCCAAAAAAGACCCTTTTCCAAATTGGAAACGAGCCGGGTTTCCCAATTTAGCAATCACTCCTAGGGTAGATCCCGGGGAGGGTGGGGCTTTTGGGGGTCAAGGAACATGATGGGAGCTAGAGGGTAAACATTTAAAAAAGAAGGGGGAGGGAAAAGTTTTCCCGGGGGCTATCCTAAACTGGTTAAAAACCCCCCCCCAAATTTTCAAGGGTTGGCGGATGAGGGGGATGTCGGTTCAGAAATAGCATTGCTGCAGCAAGACACTACCCCTGTCTGCTTTCCCGTAAGAAGGGGGAAAAAGGGGTTTCAGGCAGGGCTAGAAAAGGGGGCTAGGTTTGGGGGCTCCCAAATTTTTAGGGAAAGCCCGGGCAAAACGCCCAAAAGACCCGGGGTCGTCGAACGTTTGTTTGTTTACCTGGGGCCCGGGTTCGGGCCCTTTGGGGTCGGGGGTTACAAAATTGCGGGTGGGGGTGGGGAGGAAACCGCTGTCATGGCCACAAATTTGGGACCAATGCAAAGTTAAAAAGGGGAGGGGGTGTCCTTAAAAAACCCCATTTCAGGGGCTTAGGTCAAAAGCTCAGGGGAAGGACCCTCCAAAAGGAAAATTTTTTTCAGAAAATTTACCTGGTTTCCACGGCCAAAAACCCGAGAGGGAGCGGGAGATTAAGAGAGGTGAATTAAATTGGGTCAAAAAATTTGGGGTAGGATAGAGGGATTGGGGTTTTTTTTGGAGAAAACTGGGGTGAATTCTGTTCCCCTTGGGAAAAGGGCTCTAAAGCTAGGGGGGGCT